>JAVCKV010514266.1:0-11464 GCA_032274145.1 Herpochondria borealis | reverse complement strand
TTCTCAATAAAACATGTGAAAAATCTTTTGTCCCTCTTTTGTTTCCTTTTGTGGTCTAGAATAACAAGAAACTTACGGTACTGATGACAACTATACTGAAAATCAAAAGTGTAAAATAACTTATAAAAATTATAAACGCTTTGAACAAAGTTTTGAACCAACCTTGTTGATATACTTTCTTCATCGCAAGCAAAGTATAAATAGCTAAAGCAAACATGCTCAAAGGAATTACCTCTGCTGGTATTTTAAAAATTTCAAAATATTGCAACACTAATAATGCCGATCCTATTAATAAAACAAAAGCATGGTTATGAAAAAGAAAGACCAAATGTTCAACATAAAATTTTTCTCTTCTAATATATAACAGCTTGAATATCAAAGCTAAAGAAGGAATCAAAAGCAATAGCATCCAAGTAAAATTTCCAATGAGAAACAAAACCAAAGACTTGGGATTTTCTTTTGATTTTAGGCCTTGCTTTAAAATCATTTGGTCAATGATTCCATCAATTTTATATTTTTTCATTAAACTATCCTGTGTAAGTTCCTCAAAGTCAGATGTTAAAAT
This sequence comes from Herpochondria borealis, assembly GCA_032274145.1. Taxonomy (NCBI): domain Eukaryota; phylum Rhodophyta; class Florideophyceae; order Ceramiales; family Ceramiaceae; genus Herpochondria; species Herpochondria borealis. The sequence continues at coordinate 10,899 of JAVCKV010514266.1, read as the reverse complement.
TTCATACTTTTTATTCCATAACATAATACTCGAAATGCTTGAGTCTACTTTGCTATTTTGAATTTGAATCTTTGCAGAATCTAACATGGAAAGTATATTTTCATTGTTTCCCATTTGAGCTTTCACTTTATCTAACTGTGCTAATTGCTCTTGTTTACTTTTTATGGTTTCTCCTATATCTAAAAAATTACCATTAAATTTTTCGTCCTTCACCTCTTTTTGAAATACTAAACTAACCATCGCGAAAAACAAAATTGCACTTGCAATAAACAACCTCGAAGGTGTCGCGAAACTCTTATGTTTCCCTTTAAAAAATTCATTGGTCAACTTCCCTGGAATCAAAAGTCCCAATGAAGTTTTAAAGAATTTAGAATCAATATTAAAAATATTTTCTAAAGCATCCTGAATAAATGCTAAAATAGGAATTCGCCCATCTGTATTTTTTTGACTACAAATTGGGCAATACAATGATTGCTCAGGCATGTCTGCTTGACAATTTCGGCAAGTTGTATTTTCAGTATTATACTTCATGAACTGTGAACTGATAACGGTGAACTGTGAATAAATAGCGGTGAGTTCTCAATATATTGAATTTTAATGATTAACGATTAATTGTTAATGATTAACAAAATAATAGTGGACTGCTAAAGTTGATTTCCATAAAATGAAAAAAGGAGTTACGAAATACTCGTAACTCCTTTTTCTATTTTATAAAAAACTTCACCGTTAAAACTCACCGTTATTGGTTAATCATTAACAATTAATCATTAATCAAACGATTGATTCGCAGTAGAGGCCATATTTGCCAATTCTTGATATTCTTCAGGAGACAATCCATCCATACAATAGTGGATAGGATTTACTTTATGTCCTTTAGTAATTACTTCGTAGTGTAAATGTGGAGCCGTTGACGTTCCTGTAGAACCCACTTCTCCGATTTTTTGACCACGAGTAACCTTTTGTCCTTTCTTCACGTCAATCACGCTCATATGACCATATAATGTTTTATAGCCAAATCCATGGTCGATTACGACATGATGTCCATATCCAGATGCACTTTTAGTTACTTTAAAAATAACACCATCACCAGTTGCTTGAATAGGTGTTCCACTAGGACAAGTAAAATCAATTCCTGTATGCATTTTCCTTCTTTTATAGACAGGATGCATACGCATTCCAAAACCAGAAAGGCTTCGAATACTTCTTTTTAACTTATCTTCTCTAATGGGTTTGATGGCTGGAACAGAAGCAAGTTGTTCCTCCCGCTTACTTGCGAGGTTTTCTATATCATCTAAAGATTTAGATTGGATAGCGAGTTGATTTCGTAATCGTTTGATGCGCTGCTCTGTCTTGATAAGGTCTTCACCTGTATTTTTGTATAATGTAAGATCACTAAACTTATCACTACCACCTGTACCACCTTCCCAGATGCCTTGGTCGATAGGATCCATTCCAAACATCAAACGGTGAACGCTACCGTCTCGTTCTTGGATATTGGTTAATACCTTTGACATGGTGGTAACTTCATTACTCATTTCTTCGTAATGACCTTTCATCTGATTGATTTCACGAATTAATGCCTCTTCCTTTGGAGAAGGGTAAAAATGGTAAAATGCGGCAACCATGATACATGAAGTGACGAAAACCGCACTCAAAAAACCAAATGCCTTAAATATCTTTACATTTAAAGGTTCTACAACCTTTTCATAACGTAATGTCTGCGTATTGTAGACGAATTTTTCTTTTCTCATTGAGTCCTTTATTCGTTTGTTAAAAATCCCTACTTTTGTGCTCTTTAAAATAGAGTGAGAATTGGAACTTTTAACGAAAATATTAGCTTCTTAGAAAGACCGAATGCAAATGTAAGCTGATGAAAATGACTTTTCAAAGGAATTTTGTCATTTTTTTTACCATAAATTATTCTTTTTCCTAACATGTTAACCAAATAAGTGACACATTAAAATTAGTTGTAAAGAATAATAAACTTAATTTGCGAATCAGGCAAAATGTTTAATCAAATAATTGATTAAGCAAAAATTATATATATTTTTTTACTTGAGGAAGTTGGTGGTAGAATTAAGGTGTTGAAAGGATAAAATATCAGAAATAGTTGAGGTCTCTTTTTTTAGAGAAAATCGACTGTTTTTATCAAGCCTTTTGCCCTTTGGTAACTAAAAATCATTCCTCTAACAAAGACGATTATGAAATCTAGAGAGATCAGACAAAAATTCTTGGACTTTTTCCAATCTAAACAGCACAAAATCGTGCCATCTGCTCCCATCGTAAACAAAGACGATCCAACCCTAATGTTTACCAATGCGGGAATGAACCAATTCAAAGACTACTTTCTAGGGAATCAAGTCCCGACGGACAAAAGAGCCACTGATACGCAAAAGTGTTTAAGAGTATCTGGAAAACATAATGATTTGGAGGAAGTGGGAATTGATAGTTACCACCATACTATGTTTGAAATGTTGGGAAATTGGTCTTTTGGAGATTACTTCAAGGAAGAAGCGATTGAATGGGCATGGGAACTTTTGACTAAAGAATTGAAACTTGATCCTAATCGACTTTATGTCTCTATTTTTGAAGGAGACAAAGCAGATGGGCTAGAACCTGATAATGAGGCTAAAGAGTTTTGGAAAAAATGGATTCCTGAGGATCGTATCCTTCTATTTGATAAAGCAGATAATTTTTGGGAAATGGGAGAAACAGGGCCTTGTGGACCTTGTTCTGAAATTCATGTGGATTTGCGAAGCGATGAAGATCGGGCAAAAGTCGATGGCGCTACGCTTGTAAATATGGATGATCCTGAAGTGATTGAAATTTGGAATTTAGTATTTATCCAATTCAATCGAAAAGCTGACCGTAGTTTGGAAAGTTTACCTGACAAACATATTGATACGGGTATGGGTTTCGAACGATTGTGTATGGCGATGCAGGGAAAAAAATCAAATTATGAAACGGACATTTTTATGCCGTCGATTAATTTTTTAGAAAAAAAATCAGGTAAGACTTATACCAATAATTATGATTTGGGTGCAAAATCTGATATTGCAATGCGTGTTGTTGTGGATCATGTTAGGGCAGTAAGTTTTACGATTGCTGATGGGCAGTTGCCAAGTAATACGGGAGCTGGTTATGTAATTCGTAGGATATTGAGAAGAGCGGTAAGATATTATTATTCGTTTTTGGATTTGAAAGAACCTGTTTTGCATGAGTTAGTTCATATTTTAGCAGAGGACTTTAAAGATGTCTTTCCAGAGTTGGAAGCGCAAAAAGATTTTGTTGCTAAAGTAGTTTTGGAAGAGGAACGTGGTTTCCTTAGAACTTTAGAATCAGGACTAAAACGTTTTGAAAATTTAAAAGTTAGCGACAATCAACTAGATGGTAAAACTGCTTTTGAATTATTAGACACTTACGGTTTCCCAATCGACTTAACTCGTTTGATTGCTTCCGAAAAAGGTTGGACGGTTGACGACGAAGGTTTCAAAAAAGCATTAGCAGAACAAAAAGCTCGTTCACGAGCTGACGCTAAAAAAGAAACGGGCGACTGGACTGAATTATCTTCTGACCCTAGTGTAGAATTTGTAGGTTACGATAATCTTATCGTAACTGATGCAAATGTAGTCAAACACAGAACAGTCAAAATCAAAGACAAACCACAATATCAAATTGTACTCAGTAAAACTCCTTTCTATGCACAAAGTGGTGGACAATCTGGAGATGTAGGTTTATTGTTATTTGGAGAAGAAAAAATTCCTGTGATTGATACGCAGCGGGAAAATGATTTGATTATTCATATTGTTAAAAACTTCCCAAGTGATTTTTCTAGTTTGACCAAAGCAGAAGTTCATGGAGCAAAAAGAAGTGCGATAGAAAAGAATCATACCGCAGTTCACTTGATGCATGCAGCGTTACATGAAGTACTAGGAAGTCATGCTTTACAAAAAGGGCAAGATGTCGATAGCAAACGTTTGCGATTTGATTTTTCTCATTTCCAAAAAGTAACGGATGAAGAAGTTGCTCTAATTGAAAAGATTGTCAATCAAAAAATTCGACAAAATATTCAATTAGATGAAGTACGTAATATGCCTATCGAAGATGCCAAAAAACTAGGCGCAACAATGCTCTTTGGGGAAAAATATGGCGACACAGTTCGAGTGATTACATTTGATGAAAACTTCTCGCAAGAGTTGTGCGGAGGAACGCATGTAAATGCTACTGGTGAAATTGGAGTATTTAAAATTTTAAAAGAAGATTCTGTAGCAGCAGGTGTTCGACGTATCGAAGCGGTGACTGCTGAAGCTGCTGAAAGTTTTATAACAAAAGAATTACAAGAATTAAACACCATTCGAGGTTTATTTAAAAATCCAACCCGAACTGCTCAAAATGTCGAAGCTCTGCAAGAAGAAAACAAAACACTTACAAAAGAAATCGACCGTTTGCAAAATGCTCAAGCGGGTGCATTGAAAGATGATTTGAAAAAAGGAATGGAACAAATCAACGGGGTCAATTTTATCGCTTCTACCCTTCCTTTGAATGATAGCAAAGCCATCAAAAACTTGGCGATGCAATTGGAACAAGAGATTGGTAATGCTTTAATTATCTTTGGTGCAGAGGTAAAAGGCAAACCTCAATTGATGGTTTCAGTTAGTAAGAGTATTGTTGAGGGCAAGAGTTTAAATGCTGGAAAAATTGTAAATGAACTTGCAGCAGAGATTGGTGGACGTGGAGGTGGGCAACCATTCTTCGCTACGGCTGGTGGAAAAAATCTGGATGGTTTGTCGAATGCAATCGCAAAGGCAAAAGAGATGATGAATTAAATTTGCTCACGGTTTGACTTGAAAAGTCAAGCTGTGACTTATTCATTTAATCAACCTATTCTCGGAGCAAGTCACAGCTTGACTTTTCAAGTCAAACCGTGAGCTTCCCTTACAACAACTCACAAGGTGACTCCAAGTCACCTTGTGAATAGGAAACCTTCAATTGATAAGTCATCCTTTTCAAAAAATGAAAAACCGCAACACTTGCATAAAGTCTTGCGGTTTTTTATTTTCGCCAAATGAATCAAAATCTTCAACCCATTACTCTTGTTAATTTCGAACAACTCCTCGACTCTCGTATCCTTGAACGAGGTTTTGAATACTATAAAAATGATGCAATCCTTTCTATCGAACAAATAGATCAAGGAATATGGGAAGCCGTCGTCTCAGGTAATGACGAATACGAAGTTGCGGTTCATTTACAACATAAAATAATTGTCAATAGTAATTGTTCTTGCCCTTTTGACCTTAGTGCTTATTGCAAGCACAAAGTTGCCATTTTCAATTTTTTAAAATATTGTGAGAAAGCAAAAAACTCACCCTCCGACAAAATGCAGCGTATTCGAAATATTATTGCCAGTTTCACTCCTGAAGAAACAAAAGATAATCTTGTAGAAATTTTAAAACTCAACAAAAAAATACGAGAAGATTTTTTAGAGGAATATGAGAACTTTTAATCTCTCTTCTTAGAAAAAAAATTAACTTCGCCTTGTATTATGGATAATACCCTACCAATAAATAATGAAAACAGAAATTTTCATCTTTTCTTATCAGGAAAGAAAAACCTAAACTAACTACCTTGAAAAAGGCACTTCTTTCTCTTTTTCTGTTATTTGCTATTGTGCCTATACTTGCACAAAACACTAATGTTTCTAAGCTACAGAAACAATTATCAGTCGCATCCTCTGACAATAATAAAATTGATATTTCTATTGATTTAATTAATGCTTATGCTTCTATTAACTTAGACTCAAGTATTCTTTATTTTGAAGATGCAATCCAATTAGCCAAAAAGAACAACGCCCCTCTAAAGATAATAAATACCCAAAAATCCATTATTGATATCTTAATGTCTAAAGGAATCTACACCAAAGCAAAAAATTTTATAGATGAAGGATTAGTAATCGGTCGTCAATTAGAAAATGATTCTATTATATGTAACCACTTAATGTTCCTTGTGACTTGGCATTGGGAAATGTCGAATACAAAACAATCGTTTGAAGCTATGAATGAAGCTCTCTTTTATGCCAACAAAGCTAAGAGTCCAAAATATAAAGCCATGATTTTCTCTAGTTATGGAATATTTTATGGAGGTCAAGGCGATGAAAAAAAAGAAAGAGAATACTTCCAAAAGTCTCTACAAATATTTAAAGACATTAATGATATAAGTAACCAGGTTATCATATTACAAAATCTTGCGGATTCTTATTTTCATAAGAAAGATTTTTCAACTGCACTTAAATTAACCAATCAAGCCCTAGAGCTAATCAAAGCATCAAATACAAAAGGTTTAATTTATAAACATGTATTAGCTTTTAAGGGGAATATACTTTATAATTTAGGAGAAACAGATTTAGGCTTCTCTTTTTTAGATTCCGCACTTGTCATGGCAACTGCCGATAATAATTCTCGACTAATCGTTTTAATTAGTAATGAAAAAGCAAAATGGTTATTGCATGATCAAAAATATGATGAGGCCATTAATGCCGCAAAGATTGGAGTAGAGATTTGTAAAAAAAACTGGATATTTACATCAATTACCAGAGCTATGTAATACGATCAGCCAATCCTACAAATCAAAAAATAATTTCAAATCTGCATTGTTATGGATAGATGAAGAAAATCAAGCAGAAGCAGAAATTAAAAATCGTCACCAACAAAAAGAACTTATTTTATTACAAGCCAAACATGACCTTCAGCAAAAGGAAGTAGAAAATCAAATCTTACTATTAAAAAATAGAAATCAAAAAATACTTATTGCGTTTCTTGTTTCATCAAGTTTAATTTTATCGTTTTTTATTTTTTATTTTTTTAAGAAAAAACAAAAGAAAAAATTAGAATTATTCCGCCAAAGAATTTCAGCAGATTTACATGATGATGTAGGAAGTAACCTTAACAATATTACAAGAATCGCCAAAGGACTCAAATCAAATAATAACCCGCAAAATATTAATGACGGAATAGATCAACTACTAAAAAATAGTAGTACAGCTATACAAAATGTAGTAGATGTTATTTGGGCTATGGATCAAGAAGAATCAACACTTGAAGATTTAATTGAAAAAATGGAAACTTCTATTGATGGAATAAAATCAACTAATAAGAAAGTAGAAATTCAGTTTATTAAAAAAGACATTTCAAAAAATACTTTCCTTTCGATAAATGCCAAACATCATTTATTAATGATATTTAAAGAATCGCTCAACAATATTCAAAAACACACTGATTCTTCATTGATAACCATTGAATTAGATAATTCCAATCAAAACTTAAACTTGAATATTATTAATCATTTTCACTCAAAAAAAGAAAATTATAACTCCACGGGCAGAGGTATAATTAACATTAGACGTAGGATCAAAGATCTTGGAGGGATCATAGATATAAAAGAAACAAAAGATGAATTCCAAATAAAAATTAGATTGTATAAAATTGGTTAAAAAATATAAATAGATCAAAAACAACCTTAGAACCAAATATTATGATAATTTTTAATTTATCTTTTTAGAAAATAAATTATCTTCGTTGAAAGAATAGATAGCACCACACCTAACTAAATATCAAAAACAAATCTTCTTTTCTAAATTAAATTAACAACTCACACATTGAGGAAGACACTTATATATCTTTTTCTTACCGTTCTTTTTGTGCCTTCTTTTGCTCAAAAAGAATCTGTTTCTACACTACAGAAACAACTATCAACAGTATCCGCTGATACTGCTAAAATCGATATTTCCATTCTACTGTCTGAAACCTTCGCTACCATTAATTTAGATTCAAGTATTTTTTATTTCGAAGAAGCATTTGAACTTGCAAAAAGTATTAAAGATTCCAAAAGAATTCTTAGCGCTAAAAAATGTATCATTTCAAATTTAATGGATAAAGGAAAATATACTGATGCAAAACGCTATACAGATGAAGGGCTAGAATTAGGGTATCAACTTGATGATGATAAAATTATTTGTCAATCTTTAATTAATCTCGCCAAGTGGAATTGGGAACTTTCTAATCTCAAGGAATCTTTGGAACATTTAAAAAATGCATTAAAGTATTCTGAGAAAACTCAAAACTTAAAACTAAAGGCAGATATCATTAATAGCTTTGCATTGATTTATGGAGAATTGGGCGAACGCGAAAAAGAATATGATTTTTCTATTCAATATTACGAGTTATCCAAACAAATCAATGATACACTCATTCAAGCGATTGCACTTAATAATCTGGGATACTTTCATATTCTGCAAAAAGAATACTCAAAGGCATTATCATATTTAGAACAATCCATTCCTCTTGCAAAAACAACTATAAAAGAAAATCCTTTTCTCTATGAATTAGTATTAGCTAACAAAGGAGAATCATTAATCGAACTAGGTCAAAAAGAGTTAGGTTTTTCAATTTTAGAAGCTGGTTTAGATAAAGCTAACCAGAATAAGCACCCCCGTATGCTTGTCATTTTCAATAAAGTCAAAGCAAAGTCTTTATTTAATTTAAAACAATTTGATAAAGCCATTGAGGCTGCAAAGATTGGAGTGAGTACTTGTAACGAAACAGGTTATTTGAAAGAACTACCCGCGCTTTGTACAATTTTAGCGAATAGCTATAAAATAAAAAAGGACTATCAATCTTCTTTAATATGGTTAGAAGAAGAAACGAAAGCTTCTCAGAAAATCGCTGAACGTCAGCAAAAAAAAGAAATCATTCAACTAGAAGTAAACCATGAACTTCAACAAAAACAAATTGAGAATCAGATTTTATTATTAAGAAATAAAAATCAAAAAACGTTTATCGCACTTCTTATAACTTTAGGTTTAATTTGCTCTCTTTTTATTTCCCACTTTTTTAGAAAGAAAAATCAAAAGAAACTAGAAATGTTTCGTCAAAGAATCGCTGCTGATTTACATGATGAAGTCGGCAGTAATCTTAATAGCATTACTCGAATTGCAAAAGGACTTAAGTCCAATAATATTAATCCTGAGATTAATCAAGGCATAGATCAATTGGTCAAAAAAAGTAATACTACCATTCGAAATGTTATTGATGTGATCTGGGCTTTAGATGAAGAGGAATCCAAACTTGAAGATTTAATAGAAAAAATGGAAACCTATCTTGACGGAATAAAAATGACTAATAAAAATATCGAAGTTCATTTTATCAAAAAAAATATTCCAGAAAAAATGCCACTCTTAATAAACACAAAACATCACTTATTAATGGTATTCAAAGAGGCTCTAAATAATATCCAAAAACACACTCATTCATCATCAATCATCGTAGAATTAAAAAGTGATAATCAAAGTCTAAAAATGAATATCACTAATCATTTTTTGTCAAAAAAGAATGCAGTCAATTCTTCTGGAAAAGGAATTATTAATATTAGACATAGAATTGATGAACTTGGTGGGACAGTTGAAATTAAAGATGCCCAAAATAAGTTTTTAGTACAGGTTGAACTAGATAAAATTTATTAAAATAATGATATGAAATTTTTGTCTACCTATATTTTTATATTCTTTCTTCTGAATTCCTATGGTCTCTTAGGTAGTGATATTGATATCAATCGTTTACTTAATAATTTAGAAACAGCCGACTATCCCCCAAAATTAAAAACCTACAAGCAGTTAATCAGAGCCTATAGTTCTACTAATTTAGATTCTAGTTTATATTATCATGATGAAGTTTTTTTGTTGACAAAGGAAAAACAGGATTTCAAAAATATGTGGGCGGCCACAAATGTACTGGTTTCTATTTTAGCAAATAAAGGGGAATATGCTATCTCCAAAAAATATCTTGACTTTTTTGAGTTTCATTTTCTATTAATTCGATTGAATTATAAATGGCCTTAAGTCTATGGGTTCTTTGGAGACCATCAAGAATTTTATATTGACCATTCTTACCGACATAAGCCCAATCTATCAATTGAGTTTTCCCAGCCTTGCCACCAAAACCAACTCTATGCCCAGGGAAGTAACCTACAATTCGACTAATTAATGGAAATAAATAATACCCCATTAGGTTTATATACTGCTGCTTACCAGGCCAACCTTTATAATAAACAGAGTTAGCAGCCGTCAAAATTAATCCATCTAATAAGCTAGGATATTTAGCTTGAGCTAAAGCAGCAATTTGCCCACCCAAACTATGCCCTAATGCCACTATTTTCTGATTTGGAAATTGATTCTTAATCTTTGAAACGACTGTATTTAAATCTTCAATCATGTCCAAATACCCAAAGTCTACTTGACGACTTGGACGAATAGAGGAAGTACCTAATCCTCGCAGGTCACAGGTTGTAATAGTAAAATCAGCGGCAGCTAACTTTTCAACAAAAGGCGCATAATACTTTGCTTTTACACCCATTGCAGGAAGTATTAAAATAATTGGATGGTCCTTATTTTTAGAGGGCGTGATATTAATTTCAACCGTTGCTGTATCATTTAATTCGACGATTATTTGGTGATTTTCCATATCGCAAAAGTCTTTTTTTAAAAGGAAAATTTATGTCAGTACTTCAGTTTTACAATGCATTTTTTCCTTATTTATGTTATAGCTTTGGCTTTGATATCCTACTTGCTGCTTTTTTAAAAATCAAAATAGCGGTTAGTAATAGCCGTTTTTATTCCAATAAAGAACATATTGTTTGAGGTATTTTCAATGCTATTTTTATAACTACGGTTAGTTATTCCTGCTTGTATTAATAATTGCGACTTTGGATTAAGTAGGTAAGATACTTTAATCGTTGAATTGATGATGTCAGTAGTTAAACCTTGCGTTGTAGTGTTTCCATATTCGGATGCATATTTATTGTTTGGGATATACAAATCTTGACCTACACTCGTTGTCGAATTGGTATCGA
>JAVCKV010514155.1:0-11466 GCA_032274145.1 Herpochondria borealis | reverse complement strand
ATCCGTCGACAGGTCCACCCAGCCCAGCCAATCAGCGCACGTAACACCCGGAGTGCCAAAGTGGCGAAGTGTCGGGCCACTCACGGCGTACTGTACGCTGTACCTACCTACGCCGCCGAGTGTCGAAGTGGCGGAGTGGGGAAGGAATTTTATGTGCCGTGGGTATCTCGCACATGTATGATCCAACATCGGGGGTGCGTCGTCCCCTTACCGTTGTACCACATATGTGCCAGACTCCACCCCGTCGGCACTATAAATACTGCAAAAAATCCCTCCCGATCCGCGGCTCGGGCGCCCCTGTTTCAATTGCTAAAACTGCTACGATTGGGAGGGGGAAGGAGTGAATCAAGACGTACATGGTGCTGTGCATCCCGGAATTGCGAACATCTCTAGGGACAGAGACTTCCTGGAGTACATAGTCAACTGCAGTGCGACTGGGGAAACAGTTCGCAACACTCATTGCGGTTTCGCGGCAGTTGTATACTTTCTGCACACAGAAATATTCACTTCCTAGTTTCTCTTCTTCACGTTTACAGCTTGAAATGATTGTAAATAGTAAAAATTGTGCATCTTCGAATTTCCCCGCACCACCTTCCCGGCGAATGGCCCAGTTTGACACAGTCAAAATATCTACAGAGAGGTACCCTTTTATATGGTAGCCCAATACCATAGGCTCAAATCCGCCTTTTTCACTAGCCTGGCGCTGGCATAAATGAACCCACAGTCCTTTAATTCGAACTAAATTATGAGGTCGGCCGAGCTATATGCTTGTTTTGGTACTTTCGTGGGCATTGTATTCTTAGTATGGGTCACAATTAAGAAAATGTACCGCCGGACTCCAAAGAAAAAGCTTAACAAGGCTAACGATTATAAGCTACTGAGCACAAGGACACCATCTATGCAAAAGCATCCGACTTGCCTCATTCTGCAACCGGTCATACCAGTAGCTACTTTTCAAAGGGTACCTGCCTCTAGCTACTATTTTTGGAAGGAGGCCTTTCAATGAAACAGGAATTTAACGGCATATTTCACAAACATCCAGCGCAGTGCCCCATGCTGGCGCCGGCAAAAAGTGAGATGAAAATATTAAACTTATATAATTTTTACAAGTAAATTCATGTTACACTAAAATATGTGTTACATGAACTTTTATTTATACTTAAATAAGCATAGCATTATTTTTCAGGTTGCACCTAAATAATTGTAACCAGACGTTTAATGTTACACTTATTTCCACGATATTTTCTGGCGTGCCTACAAATATCACTTCACCTCTGCACGCCTCCTTCGCGGCAAAACTCTGTTAGCTGCCTTTCCTGGAGCTGAGTCTCCCTGTGTTGCAAGCTTCCTACTTTCCGCTTCAAGAAGACTACTGCAGCGTCAACTACTGTCTGGATAGAGGTTCCTACAGCTGATAACATCAGGTCCGAGGTGTTTGAACCACTTTCCACATTGGAATAGATAAAATCCGACGTTTCGATCGGAAATCTGTGAAAATCACCGTAAAACACTCGAGCCTACGATGCCTAATTTTCTTTTGGGTTTTGTCTTTTCATTAGATGCACAATACGCGGTGGAGTTGTAAACACTTTGGCCGAGGCCAAAGCTAGTCCCTTTGGCAGAGCTTGGCTAAAAACAAAACCGCCCCTAATTCCACGTTGGGGGTATGTTATGGCTTATGGCTTTTGGAAGCTTGCGCGGTGGAGAAAATATGAGAACAGCTAGGCAAACAACGATGCCCGAGTTTTTTAATTTGATGTGCACGTCTATAAATCTCTCTCGTCATGTGAAATCTCTTTATAATTGAAATCAACAGTGAACCACCAAATCGTTTCAACTATCGCGAGACCGCTGTAGTAGAGTTCAAGCTTCGATTGAACTGTAAGACACTGGTCATACCGTATCAAATAATTATTCTACTTTTTTTTGGAATTTTTCAGAAAAAAGGTATTAAAATATTGGGTTTGAAGAAAAAATAAATAATTTAAATATGAGTGACTTAAGAATAAATAATTTAATAATTTTAAAAATATACAATATTTTCCCGGAGAATCTTGTACAAAGGAATTATTTTTTAAAATTGAGAACAATTTCAATTATTCTTTAGGCTGGAGGTTGATGATACAAATTATGAACTGTATTTTTTATTAATAGACAATAGATTTGATATGTTCTATCTCCCAAAACTCTATGTTCATGAACAAGAAGAGTTGGGCCTCTAGGTTTGAGGGCAAGATCCCTTTGCGGCGATTAGTGAGATTAGACCCAGAAATGGAGAAAATTCTCTCACAAATGTTTGAAGTTGGAATTAGAAACCGGTTGTCAAGATAGGATGATACAATCGACAAACCACAGGTCTTCAAACGTTTCGCCGCATGCTCAATTATTAAGGTCTTATCTTTTCTATCTGAGTCGTCTCCTGTGCCCCTGGGCAGCAGAAGAGATAAAACAGCCTGCCTTTCCTCAATGCTGTGACGATCCTCCTGATACTCTTGAATTTTGAGAACACCAGCCTCAAAATACGCGTCATGGACGATGCGAGCGTCGGGATCCAGGTGGTCTGCGAGGTCTGTAAATTCCTCAAACACAGTTTCGAAATGTGCTCGCGCGCTGCGAACAATTGCATCGGATCTCTGCCATTTCTTGGTTACTTTGTCCAATTGCTCCAAAGAACCAAAAAGCGAGGAAAGCTTGCGTTCATGGATTTGGTTTATGAGAAGTGCATCCATTTCTCGCTATCAAGGGAGCGATAATGCTCCTAAAATTTGGTGCAACGGAGTTGGGCGAAGCCATGGCGACATGTCACGGCTAGGCCGTATTGGCGATGGGCGATGCCCTATTCTGGTCGCGATTTTCATGCGCGGCTACAGTATGCCTTCGGCGGATTGCCTTATTTCCGCGACATTCCGCACTATCTTTAGTAGTAACTAATGTACTTGGGGCTAGACAGTAGTAATTTATGGGACCGGTAAGCAACAGTGGTGCTTGGTCTGGCGATGCACACGTGTACTGACACTGCGAGATCACACTTCCGCGTGATCCCGGCATATAGTGCAACCGCGTGACATATATGCCCTGTAAGCACCGCAGGGCATATTAGGGGCATGCGATCAGTGCATTCACAGTGCGCCAGGGGACAGAGTTCCGTAATCGCACATGGCCGTACAGCGACATAGTAGACCGTAATTAGATGCACTGCACTGAGCTCACGGTGAGACTCGGGCAGCTTCTCGGAGAACCGATCTTCTAATTGAGTAAACACTTCAAAGTGCTGCCCATTCAACCTTTCCCATGTCAAGACAAATTTAGGTTGTTTCCCGTTACACGATTCTTTTTCACTGGTTGCCCCGAGTTCGCGTTTGGCGTACACGTTTCATCAGCCAAGCTGCCCTTTCGCCCTACTCATCACCCTTCGTTTCACTCTTCGAGTCTTAAAAGCCCGACCGTTGTACGGTAACTTAGCTGGTGAGCAACCGACACTTTTTTGCAGTTATCAGCGAGGCCGATTAGTGCTGACACTACTCCTGTATGAGTGTTCGTCCGAAGAAACTATCATTCTGGCCCATTCTTCGTGCTTCTGCACCGGCCACACAACTGTAAAAAGAGCGATCGACTTCGTCGAGAAGAGTATTTTTGGAATACAAATTCTTTTGTTTGCCGTCTCTACCATCTACGCTGCGCACCTAGAAAGAGAGCTTCGAATACTTTTCGTGTAAATTCTGCGACGACTCTGGCGGTTTGGGGAGATTGCACGACATTAAGCTCGGTATGCTTCTTCAGCATGTTGCATGTTGAGCTCCATCTCGTAACGTTTCGCAACCGGGGCTTCAGCACCGTATAAAGTCTCAAATTTGCTGATAAAGGAGGGGTTCTCAGTTTAATCATGAGATGATGTACCTGTTCGATCACTTCGCTGTACTCTTGGAGTATCTTGGTAACGGCGAGCTGAAAGATGTGGCTTTCACACCCGATGGGTGGGGTGGCTAAGAGGTACTGATCTATTTTTAACTCTTCAATTGTCCCCAACTATTCACACGACGTTCTTCATGCGTTTGTTGTAAATAGACAAAACAAACGAAAGAAACTTGGCGTGCTCCACAGAACCGTGGTCTTCCTCATCATATAGAGGTGGTAATTACAAGCAAACCGTACGAAATCTAGCTTCAGATTCCGAAGGGAACAACTCAAACACAGCTTCGTAGTGAGCCTCGGGTTTTTTCTGTCCGTAAAACACCAACACGAACCAATCTGGGATGATAAAAGTGATGTTCTCTTCCAATTTACGCGTGAGGGCTTCAAGGTACTTCTTGAATATGTTAAACGAGATATTGTCGTATTGAATGTGGCGACCGACGTCACTATTTTTCGTAACTGCGAACGGCCGCAGACAATGAATCACGTAAGACAACTATCCATGGGCAGCACCTACCTTAGGAAATTACAGTAATGAACGAATCGTTGCCTGTTCTTGTGGACGCGGGCTAAGACGAGAAGCACGAAGATCGTCGAAGTGCTTTCCCTCCAAGTTTTGAACGAGGTTGGAGTATTCAGAACCTGATTGCTTCCTTGTTACGCCGCACTGGTATTTTCAAATACTGGAGGAAGCCGAAGAACGGGTGAAGGTTCCCTCCCTTTAATTTTCTAGCCAATCCTAATGTTGTTTCTTCGCGCTGCTATAATGGATTGCACCTATTCATGTTCCAGATAGGTAGCTAGTAGATCGCGAATAGAGCCGACTATTCAGCCGTGACGAGTGGCTCCCATGCAGGTTGATTAGCTACAGCGACTTGACACAGTGAACGACACACCTGGATTTTTAGGACTATTTTTGGGCCAGCGTCTGCAGTGAGGGATTTTCAACGCATGGACCGGCAGCTGTGGTTAATTTGCTTTACTTTCTAGGTCCCAGCCTCATTTGAAGTCTGAAAAGATTCGCTACAGGCGACTACAATCGACTGGGCGTTTCAGTCGGTCATTCTCAATGTTTGCGTAGGACTTGCACTCTATGCGTGTTTACATTGTAAACAATGCAACGAGATGCGACAGAGAGTGGAAAGATGACATCGAGAATTTTTTACAACGAGGTATTTGACGGAAATAAGACGTGATATACGCAATAATTTTCGGTTTGTTCGTAATATTCGGGCACTTTTCAACTTCGGCGAGAGACGATAACGGATGCAGATTGCATCTATACGCAGTTATACATCTGGTAGTGCCACTTGTCTGATCACGTTGACCTCCGTACATCCTGGGCAACGATAGTTATCAGCTCTATGGATTAGAATGTATCCTCTCTGCGACAATTTTTCAAACAATGCTTTGATACTTGGATTTCCAAATCTATTGCTAACTGTCGTCATTTTCAAATAATGCACCCATGAGTCACTCTTCATTTGAGCATGAATTTCAATGACCATCTGTTCAGGCAAGGAAGAATCCTCCTCGTTGTCAAGCAGTTCATGCAGCACGGGATGTTCCCAGCCTTCAACATCCATTTTTACCAATGCAGGAGGTTTTTGACCTCCTACCCCCGACGATTTTGAGCCAAGCGCAATCAATTCGGTAAGCGTTCGATAATTACTTCGAGAATCTCCTGTAACGCCTAGACAAAGTTTATGAAGCCTGACACGAGAGCCAAGCTGTTTTGGTAAATGAAAGTCTCGGGTGCAATCAAAAAGTTCCATGACACAATTTGTTTGTCGCACTATTGCGAGGTCAAAGGAAAATTTGTTCCCACATCCAAGCGATAATATCCAACAGGGAGGCTTTGCATTATCAACCGCACTATTAGAGCCTGAAACCTCTTTCTGAAAACTTTGCCCATTTGTGCATATTACCTTTTGATCATCACCATCACCAAAGGCTGAAAAGGAACAGCAGCTTGACATAACAGTACCCATTTCGTCAAATCTGTAGTGAAAGGGACGGTTTTCTTTCCACATGCTTCTATTTATTGGTTGAAGGTCACTGATAGCCCATCTGTAGCGATCTTGTTCAGCAAACCCATTTAGTGTATTTGAAAAATACACCAGTCCTCCAGCAATAAATGCTGCTAGAGCGGCTGCTGCGTCTCCATGTACCAGCATCAATTTAGCTTTCCTTGCTAATTTTAGGTCTAAAATGGCTGTTTCCGGCCTTATCAACTTGACTTTCACATTTTTGCTCGATGCTGTTGAAATAAATTTCTTGATCAGTTGATGGAACTGGCGTGTTGTGTCTTCATCTGGTGATAAGTGATAGACTACCTTCACGACATGATTTTTTAAAACGAAGTTCAGTGCCTCCTTCAGCTCATCAATATGGCCACTGGATTCATGAAAGAGTAAGAGCGTACCGTTTTTTCTTATTCCTTTTTCATAAGATCTCTGCAACCTGGAAGAAATTTGAAATCTCTCCAGTGCAGAGATAAAGTACGGTTTGAACGGCCTCGACGCACAGTTCTTATCCAGACTTTCATACTGTGCAATTAAAGAGTTCGGATTAGATCTTGCGTATATTTGTGAAGCAATTTTCGATGCCTTTCTTGCTTCGATCGAAGTTGGTAAAGCCTCTCGAAGAGAATTAAAGTTTAGAAGTTCAACCAGCGTTTCATAATCCTCATTGTAACTCCTGGCTAACGTTGTTTCTTTCTGGTAATTTTGGATGATCGGTTTCAGATTAAATGAAATAAGTACACCAATCAATATGCCTATGAATATTCCTCGTGTAGTTGAGTGATATGTTGATTGAGAGAAAAATCTTTTGGTATGCAGTTTTAGAAACATGTTCTTCAATTTTTCTTCCGACAAATCTTTCCCCTGACTTATTTTAGTATTCTTACTCTTCTTATGAGAAGAGTCAATTGACAATTTTATGGAGATTTCAGAAGGGAAAAGATGGATTTAATGGGCACAGTGTTTGATCTTGACATTCAATTAAAATAATGTGATTATTTCTTCGGGTTCTTGTAAATTCCAGATGCCGCTTTCTCTTGAGAAATGCACTCAAAAATGTCTCACGGGAAGGCATTTATAATTTCTTGGATATTTTTAGATAAACGAAAGACATATGAAAATAACTATTTACACGCAAGTCTTAGAGAACAATAAAAATGTATCATACCTGTATTCCTTTCGGAAAAAAACTCTTAATACCTGTAACCGAAAACACAATTCCTTTCACATCTAAAAATATATATATGTATATATGTTAACACTAGTAATATAAATTTAAAAATATTAATGAAATAGTTAAATTTGTAGAGTCCTTGTTTTTGGTGATTTTAATGAGACAATCCTGTTGAAGCTAACATCTTTATAATGATACAGAAATATTTTTATTCTGATTCTCATGTTCTGCGCAGTCCCCTGTGTTGGATTCATATTTGTGTTTACTATTTATTAGGTTTTAACATTTTTATGTGCTCCATGGGAATCGTACATACAAAAATAGAACGTGAATATTTCTCAATGTGCATCTTTCTAAAGAATAACATTTTTGCCTATATAGTAATCATCACACGTACCAAGAGAAAATTTTCAATATTTGTTGAATTGAATTAACTTAGACTTTCTGTGCTTTTCTTCACTGAAATATTATATTTTTTGCAATCCTTTATTCTATGTATAACTTTTGACGACCTGAAAAAGATAACTGTCCACTTTTATTTCTTTCAAGAGTATCACAGCCTCGGATAAAACTTCTTTTAAAATTAATAGTAATTAGATGCTGAGATGTATTTTCAAAGGCGGTTATCAGATAGCCGTAGGCAAATGCGACAAAAGAAAGAAAATTATTTTCTACTCTATTTCCTTTCCACGTCTATATTCTCTCTCAACTAGTGTTCTCGCAGCTCGGCTAAGTTTTGATCGTTCTATATAACCACTAATCGAAATCTCGGTTCAAATTGTTTCTTTTTCAACACTTCCCTTTTCATTTATATCTTAACGTTTTACAGAAAAAGAGAAAGTTCTGTTGAGTTAAGTTACCTGAAAAATCAGAACAAAATTAAAAACAATAAATAAATCTAGTATTGAAGAAAGATAAATATTCTTGAAAAATATTAAATTTCAAATTCCATCAGTGTTATCTTAATTATTTTTAAGAGTATCTAATCGAAAACAAAGTATTATATAGATCCTTTTCAACTAAACTTGTTATAATAGATTTCTTCCAGTTGATCACCATATTGTAAAAAGATGTTTTCTAAAAATTGTTTAATCTTTACGATTTTCAAACGGTTTCAAGAAGTGAAAAATACTGGCAGTATAAATTCTAGATACGATAGGAGAAAATAACAAAATCATATCAAAAAAATTCTCTTCAGTTCTGAATCAGTACTGGATTGAGCCAGTACTGGATTTGGCTGATTGGAAAATTTCTGACTACATTTAGATACCTTCTGGGGAAGAGTTTATCGCTGATTATGGAACTCAATTCCTGCATAAAATTTAGTAAAGTGCGTAAATTTCAAAACTTTGAACTGAATTTGGATTCACTAGAAAGAAATATAGAAAAGAAATATGAGCGCCATTATATAAATCTTTTCGATATGTACTTATATGATAATGCGAATACTTGCACGTTGGGTATTCAATTTTATGGTTTTAATTTTTTTATCTTCTTTGGACGTAGCTCGAAGTACCAAAAGTATCAAAAGAAAAATATCCTATCGCTCCAATTTCCTAAAACAAAATTCGTTCTCAATTTCACTTGGTGATGCATACAGCAGTACTTCTCTTTTTCAAGAAGTACGAGATATACTTGTTTTTCTAATTGCGCAAAATTAAAAAATCAAATGGAATTTCTAAAGTTGCAGTGTATTCTCTCAAAATATTCCCAAAAGCTATCTGATTCCCTCGCAAATTATCAAAAAATTCCTTTCGGTTCACGATGGCTATTCCAGGATTGCTATTATCGCCAACATAATCAACTATATCGTTATACTTCAGAACTGCTAGAAAAATTATATTGTCACTTCGTTCAAATCGAATGTTGTCATGAAGAAAAAAATGCTTTGAGACAAGATGTATCCCAATGTTTTTATTGCAGATGGAACATGCCCACAACCGTCAACGAGGAAAAATCAAATTCAGGCTCACTCAATTTGTCGGTTTCATCTACATATGCTCGAGACTCATCATAAGATTTCTCTCTGTCGTTTGGGTATGGAAGTAAGACATATCGGGTGATCCACTTTCGTGAGAGCAGGATATTATTTATTTAGTGGTCGCTCGAAAAGGCATCATTTGTCATTGTGTTCAATTGAATACATTTTCTTTCAGTAACGGCCAAAAATATGTGGTGGTCTCACCACTGCCCCACTTAGGGTATTTCTTAACTCCCCTATCTGCAAGAAGGTGACGTATCACAGTATTCACCTCCATGGTCGTCATGACTATTTTTGTAGCTGTACTGTAGTTATGCATCATATAATGCCTCCTGGAATGAGTCGAGTGGTTCTATGTCACTTCGAGAAATTCTGTATGTTTACCATCGGATTTATGTATATATATCCGAGTTCGAAATTTTTGTATTTTCTTTCTCTGCAAAGATTTGACCCATGTAACTTATTACGAAGAAGGCCAAAGCGAAGCAATGCAATAGCTACAGTGAAAACATTGATAGCTCGTATTATTTTCGGCGCAGGCTTCAAATTGGAGACCTGTGACGTTTTTGATAACATTCACTTATTCATGTCACTTCCATTGCCGACATCTTCTACATGATTGTACATATTACTAAAAACAAAATTGATCATTTTCGAAATTTGCCTATTTTGCTGTCTTATGTTAAGAGATTTGAAATTATCAATATTCAAACATGCTAGTCTTGTATCGAGATTGCACATCAAAATCGAACGAAGAACATATTATTAGTTCTCCGAATGAAACTACCACGACAACCTTCTCAGTACGGTCGTAACTATCTTCTGGGACTTTTCGAAACAAAACTATTGGCCATGAAAACAAAATGAAATTACAGAAGAGCAGTATTGCACTATGGAATGATGTCTTTTCTACTGTGCAGTTTACATGCTTTCGTATTTAAATACATAGGAAAGGGGTAAACAGGAAATAACTATATTGAGGTTCAAGTATCTGGTTTAGAATGTATCCATTCCGCACTGATTATCGTACTGTACTTAGGATAGTCCAGCGCACACGGCAGGCGTTTTTTTGGAGAGTTTTACAATTTTACAATTTAAATTAAGAAATAGATGTACTGTTTAGAATAAATATGACAATGTTGATTAGGAGCTTTTAAAAAAAGGAATAAAACATTAAGCGAGGAATGACGCAATTCTGCAGAAAAAATTGCGTGATTTATCGATAAAAAGAGGAAGGAAACATTCTTGATTATTCTGTGGAAAACAATTTATAATTTGGGAAAGAATCTGTTGCGAGTCAAGCTTTCATGAAACGGTCCTCCATTATCTTATCTTCAACAATTGTAGCAGGCAACTAAAAACATCATCGTTTAAATAGCGTAATTTATGATCGTTATTGTGCAGAAACTGAATATTGTGCATGTGAGAATCAATTTGATAACTTTTTTAAAAGGCTGAGTAAATTGCCAATAAAATCTTAAGAAAAATCAGTCTGAAGTCTATTTCGTCTTCGTAAATTGCAAATTTTATATTAAATTACTTGTCTTTCATTTTTTAGCAATCAGAGACGTCATTTGAAAGTCAGAAGCTGACCTTTAAAGGACACATATAGCCTACCTTTGTCAGATCAGCCTAGTCCGAAGTATTAAAAATGGGCGCTGAATCATTGGAAATAAATTACCTAGGGCATACAATATATAACTCTAACAGTCCACAGAGTACCAGCGGTCGAAACACGCTCATTAAAAACAGAAATTGAATGAAATCAAAAGTAAAAGTATACAATAAGATTCCACCCTACAACTCCCGCCCATTTTGTTAGAAGCGTTTTCAATAAAGAATAAGGAACTAATTTAAAAGGCAGCCACAAAACTGGGACCGCATGCCTTCCCGCACATGATGGATTCGAAACTGAGCGAGTGCTTCTCATATCTATGTCCTTTAACAAACAAAACATTTATACATATTTATACAATTATATATATACATTTGTATATGTATATTTTTTAATATATAGATGGATAGATATACGTTTACTAGACTACTGCACCTCGCTGCCACCCACTCGCGTGTTCGCCGCTAGTTAGTGCTACATATTTTCGGCAACTCTCTACACTGAAGGTGGATGGGTGAATATGCGGAAATGCGGTCAGTGATAGTATTGTCAAAGTCGCAGGACGGCCCCGGTGTAGAAGTACGGAGGCATAAGGAGCAGGACCACGGTTAAATTCCGTTTCGTGTGTATTTCCGAAGTAGACACTATGGGGGCGACGGGGGCGTATGGCAGTACAAGTCTGCAAGCGGGAATTGAATGATTGAGTTGGTCTATGCGCAGTTTCTGTGCCTTTCTGCTTTGTACAATACAGTTCTCCGGG
>JAVCKV010514044.1:0-11468 GCA_032274145.1 Herpochondria borealis | reverse complement strand
CGAAAGTTGACGTTGACGCGAGCGACCGAGCGAGTGCTGTTCACCAGTTGGTCGTCGAAGCGAGCGAGCACGCGAGTGCGGTTCTTCAACTCGGCGGTGCGAGCGCGCGAGCGAGTGGAGTTGGCCGCCGAGCTCGCCGAAGGCGAGGTCACGATCGACATCGACACCACCGCCTGCGGCTGATGCCCGCTCACAAAGCGCGCACGGGGTTCCAACAGAGTTTGCAAACGGCGCGGCACTGGCGACGGAGGAGGAGTCGAGACGGTCGTCGCGGTCGTCGCGATCGTCGAGTAGAGTCCGCCTTCGACACAGAGCGCGACGTGAGCGCATGCGACGAGTTCGTGAAAGAGAGGCGGACCGGGTGTCACGAAACCAGAACGAGGACTTCAGCAACCTTTTGAGAGACATGGACCCCATGACCGGGAGCACTGAGTATGGGCAGGGTGAACTCGGTGGGGCGGGAAACGAACAACAACACGGAGGTGGTCCGGGTATGCTTTCAGGGAAGTGGTTTTCTTCCGGAGCAGAAAGTCGACTGTGGCCAGGGCTATCCTCGCGAGACAGCTCTGGTCTAAGGGGTCGATTTTCAGCAAGCAGTCTGAAACGGGGGGCGTCACGCCTATCCAGCAGAGGGATGGGCATGCCTGGCGCGCGCGGCACGACCGGGGAAATGGGCGGTGAAAACGGGGAGAGCATGAGGAAGGACACGGTGTCCGGGTTTGCAACGAACGGGATACTACGAGCGGTCCGACTGAACGGGGTTGCAGAACGAAAAAGAGCAACGGAGAACGAGCTACAACGGGCGGGAAGTGCGGACGTGCGGGAGTGGGCTCTGGACGTTGAGCAACGAAGTATGGCGCTCGCTCTGCTCGGGAACCGGAGCCTGGCGCGACGAAAGTTGAAGGATATCCATGGGGCGCTGGCTGACGCGACGCGGTGCCTGCAGCTGGACAAGAAGTGGGTGCGAGGGTATGTGCGCAAGGCCGCGGCTCTACGCGAGGATGGTCAGCTGATTGAGGCGCGCGATGCGGTTGTGACGGGGCTTGAGCACGAACCGCACCACGCCGGGTTGATCGACATGCTGCACTCGATCGATAGCGCGTTGTCGGCTGTGGGTGGGGCGGGCGTGGGCGCGGGTGTGGAGACGGAGGCGGGGGCCGAGGTGGGCGCCGAGGTGGGCGCCGAGGTGGGCGCCGAGGGCGAAGGGTCATGACGTGGCGTATGGCGAGGTAACCCTGAGTTTGTTGTATTTGGTGTGTTTTGTGTGTGGTGGAGCGGGTCGGCGGAGCGGGTCGGCGGAGCGGGTCGGCGGATTTGTGAATAATCCTCTAAATACACATCCAGTATGGTTAGTGGTAAAGAAAGTTGAGCTGCGCGAGGTGTTTGGCGTTGGTGCTGTGCTGGGTCAGGTGCTCGGCGGTTGGCGGCGGAGAAGCGCCGAGGACTCGTCGGAGGAGTGTTCGTGTGGGCAGGCGGCGGCGTGGTCGTCGTCGCCGTCGTCGTCGTCGCCGTCGTCGGTGGAGGTGGAAAGGAGGGCGTACGGGTTGGCCTGTTCGGCGGCAGCGCGGCGGAGTGATGCGACGAGATTGCCCATTGCAGTTGGGTCTGCTGGGAACCGGGTGTTGCTGCTCCGCGACACCGACACCTGGAGAGGACTTCATCACACTCGCCACTAGCCAGCAACGAACCATATTTATAAAAAATAGTTTCAAACCGGTGCCCAGTGACCGGTCGACACGCA
This sequence comes from Herpochondria borealis, assembly GCA_032274145.1. Taxonomy (NCBI): domain Eukaryota; phylum Rhodophyta; class Florideophyceae; order Ceramiales; family Ceramiaceae; genus Herpochondria; species Herpochondria borealis. The sequence goes on along the minus strand of JAVCKV010514044.1, from coordinate 9,727 downwards.
AAGCGCCATCCGCAAGGCTACTCAATTTTGGCCTTGTGTTACAACATGCGGTTAACAAAGGGTTACTCCGAAAAAAAAAAGGTGCAAAGTGGAACGAAATTACTGTACAAATTAGCTTCCATCGCACCACGTTGAGCGTTGTGTTAGAGCGCCGTCGACGCCACCTGCACCGTTGGCGTCACATCCTGGTCACTCACCAGCACGATCAGCAAGTTACTCAGCAGCGCCCCTTTCTGCGCGGGCGTCATGTGATCGCCGACCCGCTCCACAGCGTCCTGCGCAATTTCCCGCGCTCCCGTCACAATCGAGCGCCGCGCCAGAATCAGTGCCTCGGCCTGCTGCCGCTTGAGCATGGCCTGCGCGATCTCGGGCGCGTAAGACAGCTCGTCAATGTTGAACGTCTCGATGCGGATGCCGGCCACGTTGACCTGTTGTTGCAGCGCGTCGCGCATGCGGTCGCCGACCACCGTCGTCTCGGTGCGCAGGGTCGGCACAGTTGGGTCGGACGACTCGTACGCAAACTGCGAGACGACGCGCTTGAGGACGGCGGGCGCCTGGTCGCGCACAAAGCGGTGCGCGTCGTTCACGTCGATGGCCGCCTTTCGCGCGTCCACCACCTCGTACGTCACGATACCGGACACGACGACGGGCGTACCGGACGCGTCGATCACCTTTGTCTTGGGCAGGTCGTGCGTCACCAGGTCAGTGCCCACGCGACGGATTGCGACGGCGCACGACGAGCGGCAGTAGCACCCGGGCTTTGTGATGGTGCCGTGGTAGCTCCCAAAGTAGAGCTGCACAAAGTGCGCGCGCTCAGGCACGATGAAGCATTGGTTGCACAGAACGCAGGCGTCAAGCGGGGTGCTCATGCAGAACCGGTTATCAGCCTTGTGTACCGCGCGGGCTGACTGGTTCGGAGTGACGGCGGGTTGAGCCGTCGGCGGCTCAGCCATCGACGTCGGAACTGGAGGCGTAGTCATTCGTAGTTTCCGTTTCCAGGAAGGAGGACGTCGTAGGTAGGCTGGCAGAGGGTGCCGTTCACGGAAGGGTGGAGGGAAGCAGGCCGGGTGCTTCCATCTTTTTAACCTGACCGCTGCCCTCTCCGGCGGAGTCCCCTCCTCGGCAGGGGGGGGGTCAACGGGCGTGACCCATCGTGACCGGGCAGCGTTGCGGCGGTGGTGTCTACTGTACAGGGTAGATATCCATTGCTGGCCAGCAGCCAGGCTATGAAAAGATACTGGCGCGTGTGTCAAAACTTTTAAACTTTTTAAGTTTTCAGTAACCGTTAAGTGTTAGCTGCACAAAGTCACGGAATCAGCCAGAGCCCATCACCATTATTACAGAGTATGCAAAAAGTTAGGTACAACAAGTAACCGGTGACGCACGCCGTCACGGCTACTTTAGTTGGGCATCTCAAAGTTACCTTGTAACGGCGGCAGGAGGCACCGCTCAAAGATCTCGCTCGTAGACTCGCCACTGTCCTCCTCATCCACGTCATCGAATGAGATAAACCGGTCCACGTCTAGCATCACCCGCGGCTCCTCGGCCCCCATCGGCCCCATCATGATCAACGGGCTCACCTCATCCTCATCGTCTCCGGTTGTCAGAAGCATCTGCGCAGCCTGCTCGTAGTCCGTCTGGTACAGCGAGCTCAAGTGCTTGTCGTCATCAATGTGCCGGTTCAGCTCCTTCCAGTAGTCCGGCTCCTCGTGAGGCCCGTGTGAAGATCCACCACCTTCATTCGTCCCCACCTTGTTCGCCTTGTCTCCCTTACGTTTCCCGTCATCGTTCTTCACCATGTCCTGGCACTCGTACACCTCGCACTCAGGCCGCTTTGCCAGGTAAGCTTTTAGGTTCTTCGCCAGCGGCGCCGCGTTGCCGGCAATCTTCCGATTTTCCGCACGGTTCCAGATTGCCACGTGATCTCCTGCCGCCGCCTCGCTCGGGTTGATACGCGCTCGCTTCCGTCCGCTCCACCGCCCCACCCCTAGCTCCTGGTCTTGCATTTCGTACACCTCACAGTCCTTGTGTTGTCGAAGATATCGCTCGAGGTTCTTGCCGAGGGGAGCAGCGTTACCGGCAATTTTCCGCTTCTCCACTCGGTTCCAGATTGTTACATGCTCTCCATCCCCAAACTTCAGCCCTTCTGGTATTCTGGTGGCAGGCACACTAGTGCTCCCACTCGCCACTTCTTTGTTCACTGCTTTGTTACCTGTTGCGAACACATCCTCCTTTTTGACTGCTTTGCTCGCAACCACAACTACTGGCTTAGTGACAACTGCAGGCTTGACCACAGGAGCTCTTGGTATCTGAGCGGCGATAGGAACAGCACGTGCTTTTTGAGGCGTTCGTGCCGTCGCGGCCGTAGTCAAGGGTAAAGGCGATGGTATCGGCTTTGGCGGTATTGCACGGGCGGCATGCATCCGGGATACACTTTTAGCTGGAAGCACTGGTGTTGATCCAACGCTTCGCCTTGGTTGTAGAGGCGGAGTAGGTTCTACGGCAGCGGCTGCGGCCACTGCCATTGCCAAAATTTCTGGAGGTACAGTTGACTGCCTTTTTTGCGGTGTGAGGCGAGTGGCAATAGATTGGACGCCAACCTGTGTAGCAGCGGTTTTCGATGGAATCGTCTTCATGTTGACAGGGGGCATGCGGGACACCATACTAGCTCTGACTGCCACATTGGGCACTGATTTCACATTACTCGGTGTGTGAACACGAGATACTCCCATTGGCTGCGCCATAGCGCTTACCGGACGAGGCAATTGGCCCTGCACCGACGGGGCCAACGTTGGGGCTTGGGATGGTCGTCGCATGACAGGTTGGCCCCTAACTGCACCCGCCTGTGTATGAAGTACAGGTCTAGCAACGTTCGCAGTTCCGTTGCCCACTATAGCTGCAGTTCGTTGCACACCATTTTGTGGCATTGTATGTCCATTGCTGGCAATGTGAATTTTTGTGCCAGGACCAGCTTTGGCCAGCAGACCAGGTGCGGCGGTTGTAGAAATTTGTTTTCCAGCCATGGGTTGAGATTGCCCCGACATAGTAACAATGTTTTTCTGGGGGATTGGCAGCTGGCCCCTCGGGACTTGCGGGATTTTCCCAGCAACACCTTGGGCAACAGTGGATGGATGTCCTGCACGAACTGGTACACCTCCCGCTGTCCTGATGTTCACTGCAGTTACAGCAGCGGGTCCCTTGACTTGATGTCTCACGACACCTGCACGAGGCGTGCTTGTGGGAGTTGTACGTTGCATCATTTGGGAACTCTGCATTGGTGATCTGGCGCCCATAGGACTGGAGGTAGCGGGCAAGCGCGCTTGAGGTGTGCCTGGCGCTGGACCTCTTACAGCTTGGGAAGTAACAGGTCGTGAGGGAACATGTTGAGTCGACACGATCCTGCCAGGTTGGGATGGTCTTCGTTGCTGTAGAACTTGTCCCCGCGGAACATTTCCTTCACCAGGTTGGGACGTGGGCTTAGCTCCTACGGGTACTGCAACTGATCTATTCACCATACGTACAGCACCAGGAGCGACGGGTGCTTGTCCAGGTGAGATCCGGTTAACCATCGCGACACGGGTCCCTTGGGGTATTTTGAGGTTGGCTCCGTTCATAGGGTAAACCGCAGAAGCCACTGCTGTAACGGGTAGTCTTTGCATTGTCGCTTGCATTCTGACAGGAGACGGTCGCGAGACAGATGCTCCAGCCTGGGTAACACCGCCGTTACTCACAGGCCTTACGACCTGTTGCTGTCCCGGACTTTGTCCTGTCGCACGTGAGTTGATTGCTCGAGCTGCCGTAGGTGTAGAAGTACGTATTACGCCAGCGGGTTTAGCTTGGGCAACGCGAGCTGGAACAGCCTGGACAGGACCGCCAGGCCGGACAACCCGGACAACATGAGCTCCAGCTTTCGCACAACATCCATTGGCATGTGTTCTCGTCGTTGGCACGCCGCCAGCTGGCCGAACCATTGTAGCATGTGGTGCCGATCTCTGCCTAGCGGGGCTCAGGGCGCTGGATCCATTCGGATGGGGGATTCTTGCAGCAGTCGACGGAGATCCTGCAGGTCTAGATGCTGTGAGATGGACTCCAGTTCCGTTCGGAGCTGTGGTTTTCGCAGCGGGCAACGGTACTCGTACTATTTTCTGATGTACACACGGCTGTCGAGCTGCCCCGTTTTGAACCGGGGAGCCTCCGGTTGGGCCATGCAACTGGCGAACAACGTGACCATTTGGGCTCTGTTGCAGCGGCCTATTAACCGGTCCCGCAACTCGCTGCATCTGACCAGGAACGCGCTGCACAGGACTGGCAACTCGTTGCACCTGACCGGCAACTCGTTGCACCTGACCGACAACTCGTTGTACCTGACCGGCAACTCGTTGCATCTGGCCGCCAACCCGCTGCACCTGGCCGTCAACCCCCTGTGACTGTGGCGGAATTGGGCTTCTGATGAAGGGAGCACCAGGACGGGGATTTCCCGAAGATATCACTCGTTGCGGTGCGGTAGTCATTGTCCTCGGTGTTCCTGGTACCCCATTCGCAACAACTTGCTTCCCCACAGCGCCTAGTCTGGTAGGTCCGACTGAAGCGGTTGACGATGTTACACGGGGAGCAGCAACGACGCGAACAGCGTTGCCCGGGACGTCCCCAGATTTAGATACACTTTGACTCACGCAAATTCGATTAACGGTCGGAGGAAAAGTTTTGGGCTTCTCTATCCGGCCCGCCACTACTCGGTTGACCGTTCCGTTTCGCGTTGCAATAGATGTCACCTGTTTCGTTCGCACAACGTTCGGGGAGACCTGCGCTTTGTTAACGGCAAGAGGGAGATTACCAGGTGGATTGAGTGCGTTTGGCGGTTGCCGAACCATCGTAGAGGCATTTCTGTTCGGTATAACAGCCGGTGGTTTTCCGCTTGTATTGCTCACACTGCCGGTTGGCTTAACAGGTCTTTGCGGTTGGACTTTCATCGCAGTTGCGGAACGAACCTGGCAAACCTTCACCACCGGGTTACCTTGACCAGGTTTTCCAAGCGTTCCATTGTGAGGAGACTGATGCATTCTATTCTTTGGCGGGGAAGGAGTAGCGACTTGGGCATTCTTCACCTGCCCGCCAGGCCGTTGCACAATGGCTTGGGTAGATTGGACCGGAACAACTCGTTGGTTAGGCGCCACCGGTTGAGTTTGCTTGATCGCAGTGGATGACACAGGGGCGCGAACGACAACACTCTTCTGCTGAAGTTGTGTCGGAGTGAGTCGCTGGCCCGTGACAGCTGATTCGAGCGTTGCTCTCTGAACTTGTCGTACAGTGCCTAGAACACTGCCCTGGATCCTTACAGCGGGGGAGGCTGTGGTCTTCACAGGGTTTGGCCGGCAGACACCAGCATTCCTTCCCGTCTGCGTTCTCACAAGCTTTCCCTGCTGTCCGGGTCCGGGGCCGGGGCCAGGGCCAGTTGGGACGCCTGCAGCGGGCAACGGAGTGGACACTGTACGCGCGGGGATGGTCGCGGTCGATGGTATTTGAGAAGCAGAAGCAGAAGGAAGGGAAGGGGTGATCTTAACGGGGGATTTGATTGGCGTTTGTCCACAGTTCATTCGAGAAGTGGTACTCGTTGATTGCGGGGATGCACTGTTGGGACATAGCGGTGATGCGGTAGAGAGAGGCCTGTTAGTTGGAGCCGGTTGGCGAGTAACTGCGTCTCTCATGGGTGTGGGAAGGGGGACTTTTCGCACAACGGACGGGCACGTCGTTGTCACGCCTCTTTGTGTATTGTGTGTAGAGGCGCTTGGTGCTATGGCGGGCTTTGCAGAGGGCTGCATAGAAGCCGAGGGCGCACGGTTTGAAAGGGATGCGGTAGGGAGAGAGGGGAATTTCTGGATTAGGGGCTGTGTGGGCGGGAAGCGTGGACGAACGAGACCGGGCTGTGCCGGCGGTGGTGTTAGGGTCGGGAGAACTACTTCAAGGAGGGGTGCTTTGGGGATGGCTCTCTGCGGGACATTACTTTGGATTGTTGTAGTGATGCCCGGTCTTGTGGTGCCCGGGATCACAGGTTTGGACTGCACGTGGTGCGCTTTTGGGGGAGTAGAGGAAGCCGGTGGTGCGCTTGCGCGAATATTTGTAGTGCCCGGCTTTGTTGGATGCAGGTTCGCAGGTCTGATGTGCGTCGACTGCGCTGAGCGGGAGGCGCTGGCAATCTGTGGCACAGTGGCACTGGCAATCTGTGGCGCAGTGGCGCGGGCAACTGTTGTGGTGACCGGGTTTGTGGTGTTCGAGTTGACAGGTTTCTTTTGCACGGGCTGCGTCGGGGTGGGAGTAAAGGGTGCCTGAGGCATAGCGGTGTGGGTAACTGTTGTAATGCCCGACTGGGTAGTGTGTGGGGTCGCTTTGATGGTGCGCACAGGCGGCGCCGAGGTGGGGGTGGGGGACTTTGTCAAAACTCGGTTCGGAAGTGGTCGCACAGGAGAAGGGGCTGGGGCGGAAGGGGGTGATGTAGAGTGGGAAATCCGTTTGTGGGGAGGCGGTGTGGCAAGAGCGGGCGGGTTGGCAGACAGAGGGGGCATTTGCTTTGCATGCATTGCGGGAGTCTTTTGGTGAGGCGGTGGTTGTGTTGGTGGCGGGTTACTCGTGGCGGCCGCCTGTGGTGTTGGTGTGGTCGCTGTTTGCTTCGACTGTGCGGTGGGCGGGGCCTTCGTCACCGCGCGTGTCGGAGTCGGAGTCGAGGTCGGAGTCGAGGTCGGGGTTGGTGTCGGGGTCGCGAGTGGTTTGCGAGCGGGCGGCGAAGGGCGCTGCGAGTTGGGGTGTGTGGAGGTCGTACGGTTCGTTTCGGGGGTGGGTTTCGTGTGAGGTGGAGTGGATGGGGATGTATTCGGGTGCGGACGGTTGGAATTGAGAGACAGCGGAGGACGACCAGAGTGGGGCGTGGGTGAGGAGGAGGATGCATTTGTCGCAGGCGGTGCGTTTGTACTGGTTGGAATTGAAGGCATGGGGCTCGGTTTGACGGGCGGGGCGGAGCGTGACGAAGGGTTTGGCGGTGTGTTTGTGTGCTCGGTTGGGACTGGGATTGCGGGGGCGGCGGTGGCGGCGGGGCGGGATGGAGGTGACATGGCACAAAGAGGGTGTGCAGACAAAAACAATGGGTTAGTTGGAGCGGCGAGACCGTCGTGGGGCGGGGGAGCGACGTCGTGCGGTGAACGTCGTCGGACGGTAGCGGACGTAGGGGGCTGGGGTGCGGTCGGTGCGGGACAGGCCGACGGCGGGACGGAGGGTGAGGCTCGGCTGGCACGGGGCCGGATGGGAATGACGGAGTTGATGGCGACGGCGGTGCAAACATCGAGAAAATACCTGAAAAACAACGGCCGGCGGGAGCAGCGGTTCTTTTTTATTTTTTATTTCTTTCTTTTCGTTTCGCGACACATCACATCACTGCAGCTGTACATCCGTGCCATGCACATGTACAGTATCTCACAGGTCTCGCTGCGTTCACAGGCCCCTTCACGCTCCTACTCGTCCCGCGATCTTCATGCTCCTCACATCGCTCGCCCAACCCCCGCCCCGTGTCCTCCCGCCCGCGTCCCCCCGCCCGCGTCCGCACGCCCGCATCGCTCATGGCGCTCCCTCCCGTCCCATATCCCGCCGCGTCGCGCAACCGCGCCTCCCGCCGCTCTCTCTTATTCCTGCGCTCCCACCACCCGCCGCTCATCGCCGCCTTGCGCCTCGCCGCGCATCCGAACCGTCTCTTCCTGTCCCGCCCGCCTGCCTCGTGCCCCCCACGCCGCACGCACCGCATTCGATGCATTGCCTCGTATGACACACCACCGCCTGCCGTGCCCATCCCGACAGCCCAATATCGCTCCCCGCGCGATCTCGTCCACTTCCGTCGCTCCCGCTTTGTCGCCCACCTCAATGAACTCCGTCGCCGTCGTCTGCTCCCCACTGCGGCTGGACTCGACGCCCCGTCCCCTCTTTCGCTCGCACTTCTCGACGCGGGCCGGTCGCACGAGCAGCGCATCGTCGACCACATCTGTAACCTTATCACAGACACTTTTGGTCTCCCGTCTCCACTGCTCTATTCCGTCCCGTTCTCGCATCCACAGCGCCACGCCCTCACTCACGACGCCATTTCCCGCCGTGTTCCGCTCATCCGCGGCGCCGCTCTTCGCGACCACCTTATCGACGGCTACGCAGATCTCCTCATTCTCTCCGCTTGCAACCCGTTTATGTCCGCGACGCAACGTAACCGCGTCCACCCGTCGTCTTACTCGGTGTGTGAAGTAAAACTTGCAAACAACCACAGTTCGGATCACACTTTGCAAGCGGCCGTCTATGCATCTTTGCTCGACCATCTTTTACTGTCGATGTCGATCACCCCGTCCCCGTCTGCGCACCTGTACCTAGGTAGTCCGTCCACAAACCCCGTCCATTTGCAAACCCGCTCGCTCGGCTTTCTGTATCGAAAGACGTACAGCAACTTTCAAAAGTTCTTAAACTCCTTTGATCCAAACAAAATCCCAATCCCAGACGGCCCCCTGAACGACATGGCTCCATGGTCCGAATTTGCAACGAACACGCTCGAAAAAAGGGACTCTTTGCAACTCATTGCCGGTGCTCGCCGATCTCAAGCCTCGGCGATCACCGCAATCACAGGCTGCTCCACGCTTAAATCTTTTGCTGCTTTGCCGCCAGAGCAAATAGAACTGCTTTGTCGCTCAGCCCGCCTGCCGTCGTCGTGCAACATCCTACACAAACAAGCAAGGCTTCAACAGAAAGCGAAGGAGGATGACGTATCGGGGATTCCTTACCAATTTACGGATACTGCCCGTACATTGGGAATCCACTGCGCGTCGCTAGGTGATCTCTATTTTGACATGGAAGGTTATCCCCTTCTTCATGATGGCGGCCTGGAATATCTCTTTGGGATTTATTCACCTAGAGGTGACGACTTTCAATTCTGGTGGGCGCACAATCGCCAGGAGGAAGAGAAGGCGTTTATCTCTCTCATGAACGCATTGCGCGATGTCATAGAGCAATCACTTCGGTCCGAGTCCCCCTTCCCTCACGTCTACCACTACGGGCATTACGAACTAACAGCGTTGCGACGCATCAGTTTGCGCTGTCGCACCGACCTCGGCCTCAGGGCAGCATGTATATTCGAGTCCTTGATAGACAGTGATGTGTTTGTCGACATTTACAAACTAATACGATCCGTTCTCATTGTCGGCGACCGAAGCTATTCAATCAAGACAATTGAGAAAATTCTTGGGGTCTCACGCGAAAACGATGAGTTGGCGGATGCAAAGTCGTCCGTCGCCATGTACTACAACTGGCGACGGGACAACTTTGACGACCCGAATGATTCTGCGACAAATGAGCGGAGGGCTTCTTCCTCTCACGCAGTGTTGGACGAAATTCTTCACTACAACAGACAGGACTGCATCAGTCTTGAAAGAATTGTTGGGTGGCTTCGACAGAAGCTTCCGCTCACCAAAGTGGATGCAAATTGTGCATTGTTCCCAGAATCAAGGGCGTCTCCCTCCAATGACGGTAACGCCGACGGTAGGCTCCGACCTGGATCATGTGGCAGAAGCAAAGAGCTCAAAATTGCCGACTCGGATGCAATTTATGCTTGTGAAATGATGAGCGAGAGTCTGCTCCGTCCGAACAACACTGAATTTACAGCAAGTGATAACCAAGCCCTAGCACATCTCCTTCATTTCTACACCCGGGAATC
>JAVCKV010513933.1:707-11469 GCA_032274145.1 Herpochondria borealis | reverse complement strand
CTGACTCATTCTATTGAGACGACCAGGTATCTAAATGGGATTCCTGTCTTTTAGAGATTTACTTCCGTTTCCGCGGACTATTCCCTTACTATACTCCTTGGGGCTGATAATAGCCCGTCTCGTTACTCATACCCAGCTAGACAGTAGCTGGATTAGAACGGTGTGGTATGGAATGCACCATCATTACGTCTCTTTATATGGTGAGTACCCCTAAAATATTAGTTCTTCTCTATCTATAGTACAGTAGATTAGGCTACACGTGTGTTGGTCTCGCGCTGTATTATAAAAGCACTTTTTCGCATCTCATTGCGACCGTCTGAATAAAGAAAACCTTCTCTGGAGCTTTCCCTGCGCACGCTGAAGTTCCGCGTCCCAGATCTACCAGCTTCAGCCGTCTTCCGCGCCCCGTTTGTGTCTAGTAAGGCGCAAAAACGGGCCCCGGGACCGTCTCAACACCCGAGCGCGCGTTGTCTACCTGGCCCTCCGTCCTCCCGTTAAATCACCCGGAGTGCGACTGTCCCCTTTCCCTTGGATTATTTCCTTGCGCGAGCTGTGGCGACGCGTCCCTGTATTCCCCCGTCCCGTCCGTACCCGACGCCAGTGAATGCGTCGCCCCCAGGTCCCCGTCCTGTCGCCAGAGAATGTTACCACTCCTCTACCTCCTCTGCCCGCAATTCGCGAGCTCTAGCGCCACGTCTCGCACCACTCCTTTCGTCTCACAACGCGCCGTGCGTTGTGTTCTGTATGTTTTCCCCGTTTATAGTGAGAGAAACGCTTCCCTTCGTCCCAATTTCCCTGCGCAAGCCAAGCGCCGCGTTTCATTATCTATCTCCGTCCCAGAAGCCAGTGAGTGCGTCTCACCCTTTTCCCCTCGGTCGCCAGCGGACGCGACCTTCCCTCCCTCTGCCACTGCTGCCCTACCACCCCCATCTCAGTACCAGAGAGGGTTATTTCTACCTTTCTACCTCACAGAGCGCCCGCCGCTCTCTTAAGACCTCTACAGTCCGCCAGATATCCTTATAAAGTATCTGTGTCCCCGTACCTCTATTTGGTACAGTTTTAGAAAGCCACCAGGCCCCTTTCACGGGATCATCTGCGACCTAATCGAACTGCAGTGCTTTTATAGCACTATTCTTGTACACGTACCCCTTAGTTGGTGTATGTGATACTACAGTCACCGTCCCTAGAGCCCGACCCGCGGTACTATCATGTCAGTGTAAATGTTCTTACCTGTTTTTAGACTCCTTTTTTCTTGTGTGCATATCAATTCCTCTACAGAAACTATTCAATCAGGAAAGCAAGCGAGGTTTGAACTTGCATTAAAGCTTTTCTTGAGAACAGTTTTTGGATTCTTATGAGTCAGCAGTCCAATGGGTGCTAGTTTCTCTTGGAAAATGGTATGCCTCATTTCCAAATGTGGTATACTTTCGCCTGCCTTTCAAGATTCAAGACTGAAAGGCCACAAATTTTTTACCTCCTTTCAACGCTGTCCCATTGCTGTTCTGTTCAGAGAGCGGTCACTATATCCATGCTCACGAACGAGGAGTACTTCATGTGAACAACCGTACGAAAGCAGACTGCAGTGGCGTCGGCAATGTTCAACTTGACTCTGTGTCTGTGCGTTGCTGGTGCAACTAAATTGATTTTGAAGTCTTTAAGCACCCCGAATAGCGGTGGTAAGTTTGACTACACAGGCAATAAAACACAAGTAAACGTCGCAGTCATCTTTGAAGCACAAATGCATCTTGCCGATTCTCGTCAGCTTTCTTTACTTTTCTGCCTCCTTTCTGATACTTCTTATTTAGCATCGTCACTTGCACATATTTGCGCAACGCTGAACAGGTGCCTCGCTGTGTGTAACTGGCGCTCGTCCTCCTTGGGCTCTCACCCGGTGTTAGCAATCTATCGTGCTCTTTCTGTATTTTAGGACCTAATGATGCGCTCTCTACATGCCGTTATTACATAGACGTATGCATGAAACTTTCTTCAGCTCTGTATCAATTGGTGTGTCATCAATCACTGCTCTTCCTCTAAAGGATCGAAACCAATGATCTCATCCAAAACGAATTACCACTTCGTAAACTGTTCTGCATCCTGGTATGTGAAACGCAGCAATTGATCGATAAAGAGTGATGAATGGCTGAAATGAAGAGTAGGGCGAGAGTAGACGGGAACAGCTGCCTCTGGGGTGCTTCTTTAGGTCAGCACAATTCAAAGACAGATTGCCTCTCTCAGTAGTTTAGAGCTCTTGTTTTGTGACGCAACGCGGTAGTTCTCCAAAGGGAAACGTAGCGGATGAACAGAATCAAGCGAGTGCATCGTAACACTTTCGTATGTAGTTCCGATCGCATGGAATAGGCCAAAGAGGTGGGTGGCCACCGCTTACCTTTGCCAATGACTACTGACTGGACGACAAGGGTGCATCCCTTTATTTTTCACACTTGGCTAGACCATATACTATACACTACTAACTACTCCGCCTGGTGGGTAACCGACGCGCGCGTTGACAGTCCATATAGGACCCACGTGTAGATACGCGGGCATACGCCCAGGTAGGCACTGCGAAACATCGCCAGCCAGACGCTCCAGCTGTAGGTAGTTTGATAAGGCGCTGGCACACACATCGTCCTGTACCTTTCCCTACCCTTATGTGGTGCCGCCGGACCTAGGCGGCACACCATGTCTGGTGCTTATTAAAAGGGAGGCGGAGCTCCACGCGTGATGTGAAGCACATGCAGGATCGAATGGGGCTACATGTGTTGGAGTCCAAAGCTCCACGACGATCGAGGCGAAGCAAAGGCCGCCTAGGTGGTACAGCCTTCGCCCAATATATTTTTGCCTAATACTTTAAAGCCTACTTTATTGACGCGCGCGCTTAGTTCCAGGTAGAAGGAGATCGGAGCCACTCTGAAATATAGGAATGAAAACAGGGTTGCCAGCCGGCATTATTGCCGCTGGAGCAGAAGTTTCCCTTGGTGGCAACCGAGCTGCAGTGCCCCCAGACCTGCTGGGGTATCGTGCAGATTGCATCGACTGCACGGACCGACGTCCGTGAAGGGAGGTGAATTGGCCTTCAAATACACGTCCTTTGTGTGGGCCAATACTTTGTATCTGGTAGAGAACCACGACGCTTATGTGATCGACGACATCAATAGCGCACGATATACACATTGAAAACACTTAGAATTGTCCATCCCGTCATGAGAACCCAGACTTCAAAAACACGGACTTATGAGACAAAAATTGTCGAAAACTAAATTCCGCGGTTCTACCATGCCGATGTCCTTTAGTTTGATCGATCGCATATCCGTCGCATCAGTATTGATATCACTTTCTCCTCATCATCGCGTTGCCGCTCGTATTTGATGCACCCATCGCATGTCGCATCGCGCAGGCAAAGACACAAGCCCAGATCGTTCGCTGCTCCGAGCTAGCGCGTCCCTATTCTTTAGTCGAAAGTAGGCTAGGCGTCCTGCAAACTTATCCGGAATAACCTCCTCGTTGTTCCACCCGCTCCCGCCGAAGACCCTTTAGTTCTTTCTCACGTTTCAGTTGTGCGCTTGTCTCTTTCATACTTCTAGCACCCCAACCAGTCTTTAAATACCTCATATACTTCAGCCCGTCCGCATCAGTCCTCAAACTTTGTGCCCCTTGAAATAAAGTTCACAAGTCTCAAAGGCCACATGCCTGTGAACAAGCATCTTGCACTCTCACAGCAGTACAATATCAATTCATATCCGCCCATGCATACATCAATTTCATGCACAATTAATTTGCTGCATGTAGCTCTTACAATTTCGGTAGTGTACGTTGTCGGACTGACACATTAACGGCCGTTATATCGGCAATACCTTTATGAAGATATACCCACCCCTTCAAATTGCATATATTCAAACAAATGTTACGGAAATATTTGAAAACGTAAAACGGATGATAGATTTCCTGGGCGAGGTTGGCAAACAAACCATGGAATGCTGGTCTGTTCATGGAGTATTGATAAGTTTGATGATACTTTTGTTCTGTTCAAAAATGGTAAAAAATTTCGCAGCACAAATCTTTGGATTGCGCTTCCGAGGTCCTTGATATCAAATACCATCAATTGTGCGTTCATAACAAACGGAATGGACTGAAGGAACTTGCCGATAACAGTCGAAAAAGACACCGATTGTTGGTAGTGGTAATGCTATTCGCTGCTATGATCGCACGGCATCGCCAAGCCCGCTTTGGGAGGGTGCCTCATTTGTTGCGAAAAGCATGACCTCCCCAAATGATTCGTCTTAATTCTGGAACAGTTGCCTGGCATGACACGAACGCCCTTCCATCAACAAGTGTCGCAAATGTCTCTTCAAAGCCTCGTGCTCATCGCAAGCCTCCGGAACAAGAAGATGAGACTCACTCTCTTGGCCCGAGAAGGAAATTTCGACGACTAGGACATGTGCTGTATTTCTGCGTTTTACCTTTTCTCGCACTTTTCAGTGTACTTTCTACTTTCAAGACGTCATAAATTTCAACGCAACGCAATAGAATACCACCAGACATCCCAACCTACCAATATTTACCCCCAATGGCTTCGTCCATACATTCAGCAACATCGATTGAGTCGCGACCGTATGCTGCAAACCCTTTCGACCCCTATTCTCGTATGGCGCTGCCGGAAAGAAAGCACTGGGTTTTGCGGCGGGCTAGGAGATCGACTGCGAGGGATTCGTTTTGCTACGATGCTGGCCTTTCTCTCAAACCGCATACTTCTTATTTACATGCCTTCCCGACCATACCCGTTCACTAATGCGTTATTCCCGGCTGGAATAGACTGGACAGTTCCATCGTTGCTTGTCGGAAAACTTGCCCCAGGATCTACCGCCACGACAAGCCACCATCTTCACTGGCATGGTGCCTCATTTAATCTCACTGCGGCCGACCTCCCGGGAAACCACACTGCCGATCTCTCCACCGCAGACATTGCCGCCCTATCCAAAACGTTGCCAAAAATCCTTTCCTTTGCGACTTTGCAGGCACAGGGGGCGATCGAAGCACTGCTACACGACCCCATCCTCCCTTCTCAAATCCGAAATATTTTCGCACCCACGGCAGATGACGCTGTCCGGGCAGCACGGGACCTCTCCTTCATGCTCTTCCGCCCCTCAGCGGCCTTGCACGCCCGGATCACCGAATCAGGATTTCCACACGGAAATAGACCTCACGTCGGCGTGCATTTGCGAACCGGATCGATATCCGATGAGGAAAACCACCCTCGATTTTCAAAAGTGAGCAGAATTGCGTCGGAATCGTTAGCGGACGCAATGCTACGTTGCGCAGGCGCAAGTTCCAAACATTTGAAGAGACGAAAACGAGTCTACGATCTGAGAACGTCGAAAGAAGATCAGGTACTGGGCAACGGGCATCGACTTTTTATCGCGGCGGACAGTGAGAAGCACCGCGACTCTGTCGCTGTAAAGGCAGTACAGGCTGGCTGGGATGTTAAGCATTCAAGCGGACAGCCGCTTCATGTAGGTATAAGAGAACCGAATGCCACGAACAAGGCGAAGGAGAGGCTGCTGGCCATGTTTCTGGATGTGTTCGTCGATCTTATGCTGCTTGCGAGGTCGCAGGTTATCGTGGCAACCCGATCTGGATTCAGCGATGCTTCTTTCTTTCTCGGCCATGCGCGTGAAGTACGGCGCGTTGAATTTCTTCATGAAGGGACGAACAGAACTTCGTCATGTACAAATGTGGATTGGGGTGCTTAGAAGAAAATGCCTCCAAAACCAGAAAGGAATGTTTTCAAAAACTAAGCAGAATGATAATCCACGCAATGACAGGCTTTATTTGATGTGGCAATTTCTAGAGAGAATATAGTCGTAACTGACCAATCCTTATTGCAAATTTATAAAAAAATAAGATAAAATCATTGCTACTAATACCACTTATACAAACTCTACAATACTATCATGACGACGATATTAACTACTAATACAATGAAAAATGCTAATGTTAACCACTCTTTATTTTCTTACACGATGACGGACATTACGTTTTTTATTCAAGAATATTTGTTGTAGTAGCTACAGTAAAAGAAATTGTAATTGACATACCCGTAAAATTATAATTTTCATTTTAATAGCAAAATATTCTTAGTATTTGGAAGGAACAGTGCTGATAGTTAACGATTTTTTATAAATTATTCTTTGTTAATTCATCAAATAATAAAAGTACTGTTGGTAGTATTGAAAGCGTTACGAAAGCGAATTTTGTTCAATCGTTGATATAATTTCTATTCTTAGTATGAATGGAAATTTCATCGTTAGTATTATTAAGACTACATATATTTACAAATCAATTATAATGGAATACGTATCCTTTTCTTTCTCATAGCTATTGTTTTATGATCATAATATTTCATACCATTCTTGTCAATAGTAGTTAAATGAGTGCAAACTTAAGCTTTTTATTTTTAATGATTTTAGTACTAATTAAATTTAATGTTCTAATGATTTTCGTTGTTTTCAGTCACTTTGAAAAGCTACAAAAAGTACGCATATATAAATTAAAAGCATCAAACAGTAATAAGCGCTCCGAAGGGAAAAAAGGAATATAAAATACACATATGTATAAAAATGATAAATTATCTTTAGATGATCTGATCATTCAAACACATTATTTACTTCTTTTTGAAGTAAAATTTATTACAATTTCAAAACCTTAAATACCACATAAACAATCTTTTAATTAGAATTGCATAGTAATAGTTAAAACGTTTTACATTAATACAATGAAGAAAAATGGATAATCAAATCAATTCCATTTGTTACATTAATGCCTAAAGTACATGTAAAATCAAAGAAAACATATACCCAGTATTGATAGGAATGAAAACTTTAACGTTTCTATAAATTGAACGAAAATAGCAATCTATATTTACCTGTATTATAAAAATGTCCTAGTTTCCGTATAATTGAATTTAAATAACAATAACAGTTACGTAAAGTATAAATATTACTTTTAAATGGAAATAAACTTTATGATTATTGACAGTTAATTTTAAAATACACAATTTATTGAAGCATTTGTTAACAACCATCAAAACCATGCACTACGAAAATAGTTACCATTTAAATTCTAATTTAAACCCTCATTATTTTTTCTAAGGACGAGCCATTAAAATTTTCAATATTAAAAAGTTCATTATGTTGTTCATGCTACAAAAGCAAAAATATTTTGACCAGCCAGTCTTGACTATATTGCAGTCAAGACTGGCTGGTCATGAGCTTTCATGACTTGGATAGCGCCGCCACTCGAGCCACTGTCCGCGTGTAATTTACTAACGTCCCCACCGCGTAATCTGTGTAACAACATAAAAGTGCAGACTGCGTAAAAAGCGAGGGACTGGCCAAAGTCTTTTGAGATGCTGCAAAGTAGGTGAAATCAACTTTGAGATCTTCCTCCGCGAGGTACATAGGAGCACAAGGGATACTTTTATTGCGAATAGATACGTTCGCCTCAGGGACAGATTATTCTATGCGCTACTGATAGAACGTTCGATATTTATACTTATTAACCTGCAAACTTGGCCATAATCGCTTTGACGTACCTTGTTAAATACATAAATGAACAATGCTTGTCGCTTAAGCTCACAAGGGGCTTTTTCGTAAGCGGAAGGGATTCGTTCGCCGTGGGTCTTTGCTTCACAAGTGGCAAACCCATCGTGGGTAGACTGTGAAGAATCCAGAAAAAGAAATGACGATACAAAGACTGTACTGGCGAAGCTGCGCAATTCTTCTTACCGCGTGTAACGCGGAGACCACATATATTAATACTAGAGCAAAGAGCGAAACTCGCGTGCAGCGAGTCGCGCGAATTGATCGTGTGGCTGAAAGGTCGTACGAGGAAGATAGAAATAAAAGGAATTCATAAGGACTCAACTGACAGGTCAATTGATACATCGTCCTCTGAAGGGGTGCGGTACTCGTTCGCATAGCTATACGCATAACCGTCACCGCTCTCGTCCGCGCTGCCAAACGCGCCCGCTTAGGAGTCATCGGTTTGGGTGTCGGTTTGGTAGCGGATTTCGTCCTGCCTGTCAAACCACCTGCAGAACATCGCGTCGAACGAGTCGCGATCGTCGTCAGATGAATCGGACGAGGCTGTTTCATAGTCCGTGGGACCGTTTACCTCCAGTCAGTAGATGTGCAAGGCTTCGAGGAGTTCTGTGTTGTCGTCTGCTGACACGAATTGACCGACAATGCTATTGTGTGAATATTAATATTTGTTTATTAAAGTAAAAGGAAATGTATTTGAGTTTTTTTCTTAAGGAATAATACCAGTTTCTGTTTTCTGCAATATTGAAACACATTAAAAGTATTTGTCCAAAAAACCTTCTTCAAGCGAGAATCGTTCTTTTTCAAATGAATGCAATAAAATAAAATGAATAATTTAATTACATGAAATTTTAGCTTTCAAACAACCTTTTGAAATATGTGTAACAATCCATTTGAAGACGTAATTCGTACAATTTGAACGACGGTGCCAACATGACGTCTGTAGTAACGTCTAAACACTTTCTACCATGCATGTTTCTGTGCTTGTGTTCGTCTCCTATTTCTCCGATCAGAATACGAGTGAGGGGTGTTACAAACTTCAGCATTTTACCAATGTAAATGCGTTTTACCCTGAAACCTCATAGTAGGTAGATCGGGCGAAGATCAGCGCGTCGATGCCACTCTCTATCTATAAAAAAAATACAACAAGCGGATATTGGGAGGATCACGGCGAGAATCATGCCAATTGGTGCCGGGAATACAGTAATTTTTTTACGGCTTTGTCTCCTAGGAGCATGTGGATGTTCCACTTATCCTGTTGCCTCATAAAGCAAAAAAAAATCTGTCCTTCAGCGAATATTTAATGACATTTTGCGTTGAAAATTAATTACATACTTTTATGGATCTTCAGTAAATTTCCGTTGAGTTTTGCCATTAATTTTGCTACTTCTTTTTAGTTAATATCAATAAGTTTTATTTATCAGTAAAAAAATAGTATTATTATTAGCTTCGCTACTATTCGCACTACTATTACATAACGAAGATGACATTACATATTTAATAATATCCTTTTCACAGCTAAATACTTTACATATTCTTTGAAACTATTATATTCATACATAATATGTTTGTTTCAAATGTTAGAAATAAGTTAATCTTGATAATATATTCAATTAGTTGTATTAATTTACTTAAATAATTATATTCGAAATTATGCTTAATATTTTTCTCTTATTGATTTTCTGTTCCAATTTTTTTGATTAGTTTAATGTATCAAGCCTTCGCATAATTATTATTTTTAGCTGCAACTTTAGATGATAAATATTGCACGTGCTATCACTTGCTTCTTCCTAAAATTGTCTATGTCATTTTAGTTTTATGAGTTCAATTACAGTTGTAAAACAATTTTTCGTTTCAATAGTAATTATTTTCTTGTATTATCATAATAAAATTTATAGTTTTTTATATTATGTCAGGTAATAGAAACATATTTAGTATTCTTATCTTTTTCAAACTTATTTTCTTCTTACCCTTTTTTGATTCACTATTTACTTATTAATGATTTTAGTTGTCACTTGCGCTTAATGAAAGTATTTATCGAATGTAATTGATTTAAATGAAGTTTTGTACCTACAGAATTATGATAATTATAAATTATTTTTACGAGGTATTCATTTAATTCATTTATTTATTTAGTAGAGGATAAAATTTATTTATTACTTTGTTGACTTTACATTTCATTTTAATTTTTATCGGGGGTTTCTGTAATAGCTGAAGATGCAGTGCTCGTAATTTTGTGATTTAATATTTTTAATAACTTTTAATGGATTTTTAATACTTGTGTATTTTTGTGAAAACCTCTTGACATTGCATTTAAAATCTTCATATTTTTATTAGTTTAACCCCCACATTTATTCATGATAAATTCTGAGTGCTTTATAATGCAGACGATAACTTCAGCTGTTTTTTCGTTTAAAACATTAAATTTGAAAATTCATTTGCAATAACATTATGTCATTCTTACAATGAGGTATAAAGGACATATCATGTCCTTTTAACTACCTCATTGGCAGAAACTTTGATTTATTAAAAAGTTGGCTTGTTGTATTCAAGTTGTATTTCATAACTCAGTAGTTTTTTCATCTATGTTCCTATTGAAATTAATTTCATATTTTTGAAGTATGATAAAGAGATAAAATGAATTCAATTTTGTTTAAAAAATTGTTTGGTTTTGGTATCTCCCAAGGCGTTAAAACAGTAGCGTCCCGTGGGGAAGTGGAGAAGCGACGAAAAATTGAACGCGCGGGACGCCAGAGTACGCAGATAGAGGTCTATTTCTGGGAATGATCTTTTTCCAACGGAAAGTGCGATGCCTTGGTTGAGATAAAAAAGAAGAGAGGAAAGGAAAGCAGAGACAAAAATTAAGGGAAGGAAAAGACCGTTAGCTCGTTTGTACAGAAATGCCAGGCAACGGATAAAATACTTGTCGTGATCCGTTGGCTTGGACAAGGAAGCGAAGGCTGGACCGCAACGCTTTTCTTTTTGGGAAAATAAACAAATTCTGATCTTTAGGTAGCACCCTATCTTACTTTGAATCAAACTTTTTCGTAACTTTGAAAGACACATCCGACGGGGGAGGGGGAAAAGAGAGGGGAGCAGGTTTCGGAACCGCATCGAAACATGCTGCCACGACGAAGCGACGGATCGTGGCAACGACATCCAAAGCA
>JAVCKV010513822.1:0-11470 GCA_032274145.1 Herpochondria borealis | reverse complement strand
GTTATTCTGTTGAGTCGCAACGATGGGATCCTGCATTTTTAAAGAGTGAATCGAAGTTAAGACTTGGTCCAATTCACTCTGGATTATTAGAGATTGATCTACAGATAAGGTGTGAGATGTGTTGTTTATATAATCGTGCTCTAAGTCGTTCAGTATTCCATGCAGTTCCATCGCACCAATGCTGCCAGAGAGTCCTTTTATATTATGAATGAGTCTTCCTGCTAGCTCGGAATCGTTTTTGTTGAACGCATTTGTGAGGTTATTTAAAAAATCGCTTGGGCTTAAAGAAAACTTCTGAAGGATGTTTTTGTAGAGTTTTGAATTCCCAGCAACTCATCAGACACTTTAGAAATGAAGTAATGACAATCAAGATTAAGTAAGATCAACCCACAGAAACAAAATGGGCAAAAATCCAAGAGAACGACAAAGAAGGGGAAAAAGAGAATACCTTCTCGTCACAAGAGCGGCAAAGCGCGGCTTCGTCAGCAGCGCAAAAGACGATAGCAGCAGCGCTTTCACAAGCGTCACAAAGTGTTCTCATAATTGAAGCTCCCCACTCTCATTTCCTCTCCCAACAAAATCAACCACACTAAAACTACAACAGCAGCGCCTTCATATCCCCGCCCTCATCCACAGACACGATGAAAAAGAAAACGAAAACAAAAGAGATTCAGAAACCTTCTACTCTTCGTATTATTCAGCATTAAAACAAGTTTTTATCGAAAGTAAAGAGAATGATTTTGCACGAAATGTCATTATCAATGCCTTTTATTCAGTTTTGCAAAAAGAGCAGTTTGAAATATCTGAATTCATAAATGACGATGGCTTCCTTGCTGTTCTTTCTGATTATAAATCTTTTAGCCATAATTTTGAAAAAAATTATAATCCTTTAATGGAAAATATTATTTCAAAATTTGAAATGTTATGCAATTTTAAAGAAGTAAAAAATCAATCTGAAATCACTTCATACATTATTGCTGAATCTTTGGTTGAATATTCTAAATCTAAAATTAAGTTTATTCCTAGAGGTATTAATAAAGATATTAACCTTGTGGGTTTTTTACACGAGGAATTCCTTACAGCAGAAAATGATACTATTTTAATTGAAAAAATGAATAATCTTCCTTATGGATTTTATATTTCTTCTACTGTATATAAAAAAATACTTAGCACTTCACTTGCAACTCCCGACTATTGTCTTATTTCAAATCAAGAAGATGGCATTACCATTTATGAAACGGCATCTGAAGTTAGAGGACGCACTGGATTAAATGGTTCTTTTTATAGTTTAAAAAATATCATAACAAAAGATCACGAAGAAAAATTAATTTTTAATGATAAAGATTCTAATCAAAGAAGTATTACAATTTTTAAATCTGAAGAGTATTCAGATTTTGAAAAACTTGATTTAATCAATAAATTAGTTATTCAAAGTTTCATTTCTCTAGCACTAAACAAAGAAGAACAAATCAAAATTAAAAAAGAAAACAAAGCTTTGATCGTCAATAAATCTTCAATAACAGGAAAAATAAATTTACCTGTTGTTTCTAATTTAGAACATGAAGAAATGAAAGACTTTACGTTTGATGATTTACGTTTTACAGGGAAATATTCTTTTATGTCTTTATTAGATGATATTTTTGAAAATGTTTTCGATATGGATTTAGTAAATACTAGAACGGTAAATAAATCTTCTTTCTTTTACATCAATCACAAAGACTTAAAAAATGAATTTGACTTTAAATTTAATAAGAGAATGATTGCAGAACAGCTAAATGTAACAGAAACGGAATATAAAGATTTTCATACTGGTATGCAACGTTCTAAATCTTTCTTAACTCCTTTACCTGAATCTTTAGTTGGAACTACTAAAGAAGTTCGTGAACAAACAAGAAAGATTGCATTAATGAATAAGCTAACATTGACAAATATTTATATAGAATATTATCAATTCGCTTATAACAAAATTTTTCAAGATGAGTTGAAAAATTGCTTAAATGAAAATATTGAAGCAATTGTAAATGATAAAGATGTATTGTCTCTGATAAATACTTTCGGACATTGTAAAAATAGACACACTAATTATTACAGTATTAATCCATTTAAAGAGACTATGTTTATTTCTCACGATGGTAGAAATTTAAATGAACACGACAAAAATGAGAGTATGAAAGAATATTCTGGAAAACGCAAGGCTACTTGGTTAGCAAGTATTTGTTTCTTTGATTATCGAATTGTGGAAGTGCTTATTGAAAAATATGGATTAAAATTATCAAAAGAATCAATGAATATTTTACAATTCCAAAAAATTAAAGTTACATTAGATGAAATGTATGATGCAATATCTATTAAAAAGAAAATCAGAACCAATTTCTTTAATTTTTATGAAAATGGCATTGATATTGAATTAAATAATTGGTTTTATGACGATATTCTAGCGTATATTCTTATTCCAATGAATGAAAAGCAAATCAATGACTTCAAATCTTCAGTTTTAAGTGTTGAAGGTAAGTTGCAAGATTGTGATAACCGAAATGGTTCTAAAATCAATCTTTTTCTTAGATAATTAAATTAGTAAATTATTTTATATAAAACACTATACTCCCTGTATAGTGTTTTTTTTTGTTATTTTTATTTTTTATGCTTAAATATTAAATATCAGAAAAAGGAATTACTATGAGTAATAATAAAAATATTAATATAGAAATAAATAAAAAAAATGGGATTATATTATCTTTAATTGTTGGGGCTTCTGCATTTATAGGACATTTAAATTTAGATTTCAAAGTAAATGCTTATGCCGCCTCAAATGTTGAAATCACTGATACAACGCCTATTGGCACTGTTGTTCTTCGAATGGATGATATTAATCCATCAACAATTTATGGTGGAAATTGGGAATTAATTACTGGTGATGCCACTTTGAAATTTGGAGATGGCTCTGTTTTATCTGGAAACGTTGAAGGAACTAATATAAAAAATGTGCCTTTGCTAGAACACTCTCACGGAATGGTTCATTCCCATCAAAAAGGAAGTATGAATATAACAGGACAAATATCAGCACCTGGCTATAGCAATACATCTGTCGGATATTCACTAGCGGGGACTGGCGCTTTTTCTAATTATGGAAGCATAACATCTCTTGATGACATTGATCACGGAGCGAATCAAGGTTCTGTATATCGAGCTGTTTATTTAAATGCTAAAAACTCTTGGACTGGCTCAACATCTGTTCCATATGTAAATGGAACAACTACCACGAAAGAAGATACCGATTTAACTGGTGTTAGTGATGCAACTATTGATGTTCAAGGGGCTACAATCTCTATTAACGCTTGGAAAAAAGTATCTTAAGGACTCCATTCTATGAAAATTAATTTAAAAATAAATAAAAAAATAGGAATTATATTAGTTTCTTTAATTACCATTTCTGCGACATCTAATTACTATTCTGTTATAAGCAAAAAAAATAAATATGAATATGCTTATGCCATCCCTAAAGAGATTACAAGTGTCGGTTCTGTTGTATTAAGACTTGATGATATTAATCCTACTGAAGTATATGGTGGAAATTGGGAATTAATTACTGGCGAGGCAACTTTAAAATTTGGAGATGGAACAGAACAAAATTTAAATGTCGATGGAAGCAACGAAAAATCAGTCTCTTTGCAAGAACATTCTCATAGTATGGTTCACTCGCACCAAAAAGGAAGTATGAATATAACAGGACAAATATCAGCACCAGGATATCAAAACACGTCAGTTGGATATTCCTTGTCAGGAACTGGAGCTTTTTCAAATTACGGGGCATTAACTGTTCTTGATAAAGTTAATCATAACGGTCAATTGGGATCTGCATATAGAAGTGTTTCTTTTAACGCAAAAAATTCTTGGACTGGTTCTACATCTATTCCATATGTAAATGGAACAACAACAAATAAAGAAAACACGGATTTAACTGGTGAGAATGAATCTGTATTAAATG
This sequence comes from Herpochondria borealis, assembly GCA_032274145.1. Taxonomy (NCBI): domain Eukaryota; phylum Rhodophyta; class Florideophyceae; order Ceramiales; family Ceramiaceae; genus Herpochondria; species Herpochondria borealis. The sequence goes on along the minus strand of JAVCKV010513822.1, from coordinate 7,485 downwards.
TTCAAGAGGCATTTATTTATGTCAATGTTTGGAAACGTATCTCTTGATAATTTCATTTAAATAAAAAGCCTCTTTCCTTGAGGTTTTTTTATTGATTATTCTAAATAATTTATGTATAATATCTAGTATGAAAAGCAGAGTTATTAATTCATAAGCCTTTTTTGGGTGTATCTACCCACCGTTCCACATCGGTAAATGATATATTTTTAAACATTCATCTTAAACTTTAAATGGGTTTCTGATGGTGAGTGGAACAACTATCTTTATAAACCCTTAAAATTAAAGGTTAATTAATATGAATACTATTCCATTTGAAAGCGTCCAACATTTTCGCAATGAAACAAAAAAGCAAACTGCATTTTTCAATAATTTGTCTTTAAACCAATACAGAAAAGCGATTGCTAATCGTTATGGTTATAAAAGCATTCTAAAACTTGAAGAACAAATTAAAATTAAAGAAATGAGAAGCGTTTTCATTTCTATGAGTTATCACCTTCTAAATTCTCAACACTTTTTAAACCTAACTAAAGAAACGCTTGGTATTGAAATTAAAAATATTAAAGATATTGAAAAAGCAATAAATTATGTCTTTGATAATGCGTGTCATTTGCATTTAGAAGATCTTTACAATAATTCATTTGAAGCAGATTTTCTACACTCTACGTTTCAAGGACAACAAGAACTTTATCAAGAGGAATATTCATTCTTAAATGATTTAGAATACTCAAAAAAGTACCTTGTGTCTTGGTTATTTGTAATGATTACAGAGCTTGAAGTAAGAAGTGTATCAAAAAATTGTGCAGTAGTTAATACATTGTGTGAACATGGATATAAAGTAGAGCAGCTTTTACCTACTGAACAAAAAAACTTTCAGTTTAATGAGGCTTGCTTTTTAGTCACGAAAGATGAAAAAGAAATTTCCATGAGCGTTACTGAAATTATTGTTTATATTTTAAATTGTTAAATCTTTTAATATTAATTCCAATATGTTATAATTTTATAAATACAAAGGGGATAAAACTATGTCAAATACTATGTCTGTTGTTACTGGTAAGAAATTTAAAGCGGTTTTAAATAATGAAAAAATTGACATTCATTATTGTAGATTTGTTGCTATGGCTAATGATATTTACGATGTATCATTCTATCCAGATAGTAATCAAAACTCTGCTAAAACACTTTACAATCGAGCATTAACAAATTTTAGTAAAATTAAAAACAAGCCTGTTTATTTTATGGCATATCCTTATGATGGTGTCGAATGGGTGGGAGCTGTTGTTTATAAAGCACCCGATGATTTTGATGGCACATTTGATGAATATGATCTTGAAAAATTTGAAGTAGTGGGAACTTTACTTCAAGATAGCAATAAAAGAATTGTTGAACAAGATTTAGTAGTAATCGAAAAAATCAGACGAAACAAAGAATTCAATAAAATTGCAAATGGTAAATTAACCATATTCTTCACCGAAGATAGGAATGATTTAAACAATCCTCAAAAATATATTGAATATTTAGAAAACAAAGATCGGGAATCAGAACAATATATCACTCGTGGACACGGAGTATAAAAATAAAAAGCCTGTTTATCAGGCTTTTTTCTTGATTATAATTTTTTATTTTGATATAATAAAATATCGAATTGTATAGGTTATGTTATGAAAATTAAAGTAAATAGAAATGATTTAATTTCTGTATTTAGGGATGTTTTATTCATTTATAAACTTAATGTCAAAAAAATAGATTCTTCAAATTCTAAAACTAGACCTATTGGTTTTGGTTATGTGTCTTCTAATCGCTATGAATCTTGGGTTAATAGTTTAACAACATTTTTAAAAGAAGAAATCTTAGATCTAAAAGAGTTTGAAATTAATTCATTGCAAAAACACATACGGAATGCCAATAAAGAAATTATTAAAATAAATAAATGTCTTTCATTATCAAAAAATGACCCTTTTGGTGATCCATCTTGTGTTTTTATTTTTAGTATTGATGAATACAACGTAATTTTAGAATTTCAAAAAAGCTCATTAAACTTTAAAAAAGAACTTTTTAAAATTTTACAATCTAAGGATTCTGATGAAGGTTTTCTCAACAAAGAAAGTTTATCTAATCCAGATAGTGACTTTTCTATAATTTTTAAAACTTGGTTTCTTAAAAACGATGAATCAAAGTCTGATAAGGAACAACTTATTGGTTGGAAAATTTCCGAAAATTCAACAGGGGTGACATTTGAAGATTAGTGTTAAATATTCAAAATTGCGAAATATAATTTCAACCACAATGGCTTTTTTCTATGAAAGCCATCATTCGATTGATCTATATAATTTATTTAAAGATGAATATTTCGACATAAACCAAAACTTTCATGGTAATAAATATTTAAAACAAGATGCTATTAATAATTTTTTATTAATAAAAAGAGAGTCTGTAATTGATACCTATAATTTTATAAAACATAACTCTAATGAAATTGTTCACGATGATGATTATAAAATTGATTTATCCACAAATGAATTAAATACACTTTTGTTTTTCCAACATTTAAGTAAATCCCTTTATAACCATTTCAAAAAAGATAATTGTTTTCAAGATTTTTTAAAAATTGATAACGAACTTTCTAAATTATTATCTTCTAAAGTTAAAGTTATTAAGGAAAAACGTATTTATCAAGAAAATATAGAAAGACAAGAATATTATGATATGTTATATGGCTAAAATAGGATATATCAAAAAGAAAAGCTTTATAATTGTTATAAGGCTTTTTTTATAGATATTTTAAGTATTATAATGCTTGTTTGGGTTTTAGGAACGTTGTTTTTTATAACTTTTTATTCTATAAAATATACAAATAAAACTAGACATTTGTCACAGTTATTGCTATTATTAATACATCAATTAGAGAAAGTTTTTACAATTATAAACTTGAAAAAAAGCTTAAAAAAAACAAAAAAAAGCTTGATTTTTAACACTCTATTTGATACTATATATAAATACCGAAAACGTTGTTAAACAACTGTTTTCAAGGAATAAATCTCATTAAAAGTGATTTCTTCACATTCAAATATGAGAACAAAAAAAACATAAGGAATACTGCTCAAGGTTGCTAATCTAGCTTCATGGCAACGGGCTAAAAGTATCTATAATTTACTAATAGATACTAAAACTAAAATAATTATAATTATAAGTGCTTACTGCATAAAACCCATAACCCTGCCACTAAATTTTAGTGGCTTTTTTTTGTCCTAAAATTAGGTGGTAATGATTATTATTCAAGAAGTTTTTAAGCATTATAATATTTGCCTTGTTTGTGCAATACCTATGTTGTAAAATACAAAAAAATAGGGAGAATGCCGTGAATAATTTCAGACAAAAAACAGACAAAGAATCGTATGATATAAATTTAGAATTAGAAAAATTTAATGGTGATATAACTGAACGATTTGAAGGATGTCGCACTGGTGGATTTAATTTTTTTAGTGGCATTACTCCTTATGGACTTGAAAAAATAAGAAATGCTTTTTTAGATAGAATTCATTATCAAGATAGACCTGTTACATTATTATGGCATCATCAAGGTGGGCATACTATAAATCACGGATTCGCACCTGTAAAACAAAAAAACGGTGACGAACCTGTTAATGGACAAAAAGGTGGTTATTATGTAACTAGATATGATGATACACCTTGTAAAATGCAAGATTTTTACCAATGGGTATCATATGGAAGAAAAAAAGTTTACATTGATGGAAAGCAACAAGTTGTAAAACTTGAAATTGGTGAACCATTAAGTAAAATTGATTCTCAATATAATTGGACTAGTTCAGATGGACACTGGTTAGCTTTACCTCATTATATGCCTGAAAATCGTGAAATTAATCGCTATCCTGGTGATGTAAAAAAAGCTATATTAGCAAGTCCACTACCCAACGAATGGAAGCAGGAACTTCTCGATGAACTTTATTTATCTAAATGTCCTGTAAAAAATATAGACTCAAAGTATTCTAAAATTGTAAAAAGATTTTGTAATAATATTAGAGAGGGTGAAATGTCCTTAGAATATATTCAGAATAAAAAAATAGTTATTTTGCAAAATATGGAAGATGATAATGTCCCTGAATTTATCAAAGAAAATCTTTTATTAAATATAAATAGCTATATTGATTTATATAAATCAGTTTAATTATTTTTTCATATTAAAAGTTGTAGACAGAGCTTTTTTCTTGATTTTTTGTCCCAATTTGATATAATAGTTCATCAAATAAATTTGGAAATTAATAAAATGACTGAGCAACCACAAAATTTAAAAGACATCAATGATAACCTAATTACTTACCTCAATATTTTTGTTGTGGATAACTGGAACGGTGTCCCTGTTGATTTTATAGAAACTGTCTCTAAATTTATTGATACATTAGTCTTGAATGAATCTTTTATCAGTGGTTCAAAATTTTCTGAACATTTTATTGATGTCGATCTTGGTAAAGTTAAAGGTTCTAAAGATACTTCTAAAATATTAGAGGCAATGACTTTATATACTGAAAAAGAAAAAATTTCTAAATATGTTGAAAATAAAAATAACCTTAGAAATGCTGATTTTTATGATAAGAATGCTAAGAAAATTATTAAATTTATTAAATCTTTAAAAAATATTGATATTGAAATGATGAGACCAAATGAAAAACAATCTTCAGATTATTTAGGTCATATTCCGAAGGATTCTTTCTTTAATTTCAATGGCATTATTAGAAACGAATATGTTCAATATAAACTTTCACAATCTGGTGTTAACTATGCGGAAACATTAGCTCGAAGTATATTTAGTTATAAACTTGCTTTATTTGCTGATGTTCAATATATTAAATTAAAAGAAATATCTCAACACTTCAACACACCTAAAAAAGATTCAGAAATACAAGATATTCTTGAAAAAACACTTGTGGTTTAATGCTTTTTTTGTTATAATTTACTTAACAATTTAAAAAAGAGAGTTAAATTATGCTTATAACTATTGAAAATATTAAAGGTTTTTCTACCTTAGATGAAAATGGTATGTTAGAAAATATTGGTCAATTACATGCTCAACGAGATTATGTTATTGAACAGAAAAATAACATGATTAAACATAAAGGGGAAATTCTATCAAAAGCAACACTCTCTGAATATAATTATGAACTTGAACAGATGGATTTTCATATTGAACATTTATCTAATCTAATCGAACTTACTTCCATATGTGGATCTAACAAGTTTGATACCTCCAAATTATTCTGTAATTCAAACGAAATCGTTATGCACTAAAAATAAAGGATAAAAAATGTTAAACAACAAAGAAGAAGTCATTGAAAAACTTATTAATAGTTTTCAAGATATTTGTGAACAACACGAAGCTGATGCTCAAATAAAACTTATTTCTAATCATGGTGAAGTTGTTGCTTATGATTCTTGTGATGAAGATGGCGATATTGTTCATAAATATGTAAATGTCTATGAATATTGCAAGGTAACTGAACATTTTGGCACAACAGATGTCGATGAACTCAATGGTTATATCCCTACTGAAGAAGTTCTTGAAGATTATTCTGAACTTATTGGACGATTTGGTGATTTTGATGGTATGACGATCAAAATTGAAGCAGAAATTCAACCTTATGTTGACTTTAATTTTTAAAAGAGGCTTATATGAAAATTTTTAATCAAATGATGAATATTGGCAAAGCAAAGTATGTAGTTAATCATCACGATGGCATTAAAACTCATAACGATGGAACTCCATTCTTTGATATTAATACTTTTTCGAATAAAAAGAAACTTAATACTTTCATCAAAGGTCTTAAAGAAGACGGCTATGTAGAAACATAAAAGAGATTAAAAATGATTTTAAAAAAAGATATAACAAAAGAAATTGTTGAATTAATTATTGAAAATGATTCTTTTTATGATGTTAAATTGCTTTGCCCTGAATGTTTAGGCATGGATGATCTCTATACCTGTACGACTTGTTGGGGACAAGGTGGAAACATAGAATATAAAGCCAGTAGAATTATTAAAGTTCTATATGGTTATAAATTTACTGAAAATTATACTAATGAAATCTCAATTGAAGAAATAAAAAATCTAATTGATGAAAATGAAAATAAAATTTCATATAAATCGGTTTCTTTCTTTTTTGAAGATTATTCTTTATTTGAAAAATTCAAAGAAGAAGAATGGGATGAACTTGTTAATTTAGAACTTTATGTTTTATTTGAATACTTACTTAATTAAATATTAAAAAAACCGCATTATGCGGTTTTTTTTCTTTCTTTTTTACTTAATTTTTGCTATAATAATTATATTCCATAAAAGTTAAAAGTCGGTAACGCTTTGGATAGGTTTCGTTTACCTGCCGCCTACATTGGCAAAAAATGTAAAATTAATTTTTAAATCATTATAAAACTTCAATTAATAAAATTGTGTTTTTATTGAGTTAAGTAGGCAAACTTTCCGCAGAAAAAGAACATAATTTATAATTTGAGGAAAAACAAATGATTACCATTCAAAAATACGAACAAGCAAAAAAATGGCTCGCTGAAAGAACACCTTTATTGTTAGATGATATCTTTTACTTTGACTTCTGGGACGCACATGCAATGTACTTTAAAGACCCTGCTGGAAACATCGGAGAATTGATTGCACGACATACTTTAAATAATGAAAGTGAAGGAGAATTTGGTATGTCAGACATGCTTTATATTAGTGAAATAGGCACACCTGTCGAAAACCCTCACTTATTAGCGGCAGAATTAAAATCTATGTATGGATTAGATAAATATGTAGATATGTCTGGTGCATTGAGGTATGATCAAATACCCAAACTCCTTAAGAAATGCGATACTTTTTTAATGAATAGAAGTTTGTCTAAATTTTCGTCTTTTGGCTACCCTATCAAACTAGGAGAGTATTTCGCGTGTAATAGACCGGTACTTATGAGCGATGGACCTGGTTTTTCTGAGGATTATGTACATTTGCATGAAGCTATTAAGTACAAAGCTGATAGCCCAGAGTCATTGGCTGAAGACTCTTTGATTTACCAGTTCCTCCAATTATCCAACTCTCTCTTCTTTCCTGTCGACCTACTAGTAGCTACTATTAGCTAGAAGTATGGTACGTACATGTACTACTCCAGAGTACAATTTTATAGGACCTCTAGCTAGCGAGCTAGTAAGTACTGCTAGTACTAGCTAGTACCTGGCTGGTTTATGCAGCAGAGTGTGCAGGAAGAATCGAGTCGGAGCTTGTGAAAGACGCGAGGCATGTTGCACATCTACCGGTCGAGCGACAGTACCCGTATCAACAGAGACAAATCCAAGCTTCTCCCCGTCGTCGATCTTACAGGTGCATACCCGTTTCACCGCCAGTATCCAATACACCGCAATAAACCCAACCTGAAGGCGTCTTATGATTGTCGTGTCTTTTGTCAAGGTTGGCATGGCATTCTGGATG
>JAVCKV010513711.1:0-11470 GCA_032274145.1 Herpochondria borealis | reverse complement strand
GGGTGGCTTCGCTATTTTTGTAATCCATGACACTCATCACTTCAGACATCCATGACTTCGCGAAATTCTTGTTAGGAGTCCCTGTTGCATCTACGCGTGGTACTTTTGTTGACTCATCTGGCTCAGAAATTGGGCCGTTAGTATGGTTGGTGTCTTCTACTACGAACCCAGCCGCCCTTAGCAACTCAAGGATCGCAGAAACTCCCGCAATTGCAACTTCTCCGTCTCGACTTGCAGCGGCAACGCCGGCTGCGCGGAGCATTTTCCTCCACAGCCCGTTAGCACCGCCGTGTGTTAGCATGAAGACTAGGGGTCGTCCGTTCGAGTCTTTCAGTGCTGAAAGTCTAGGCATGGCGCTTCGTAGCACCTTGGCAACGCCATCTAAGGCTAGTACCTTCGTCTCGTTCCATTGCTTTCGTGGAGTATCGCGACTGTGGTGCAACATGACTTGCACATCTCCTCGGTTTCGAGAAGATAAATTTTCATCTGGCTGTGCTGTCATTGAACCACCCTGCATCACTTCTTCAAGCAACGGGAGTAGTGCCTTTTTAGCACATTCACTCCATGCTTTTGCAGTTAATCTAGAGCTGTGGGCTGAGAGAGCTCCTGTGAGAGTTTTGACGGCACAGTTACGAATCTCAGGTCTTTCGTCCATGCTCACCTCTTTCAGAATTTGGAAGACTTCAACCCACACACCGTCTTCGGTGATATCTTCGGAGCTCTTCGCGATGAAGTCCGCGGTGCGCCATAGGAGACCGATCGAAGTGAGTGCAACATTGACATCCTCGTGCTGTTCGCAGTACAACCCTAGAACGCGTACCCACGTTGGTAAACTATTTGTTGCCAAGGAGGAGAGGAAGTCGTCTGCAATGACCTGAACAACTTTGAATCCTTCGGAAACCATGTCCAATTCCGTTCTAGCTAGTGCTTGATTTGGAGATTTCCCCGCCAATGTCGAGCTCGACGCTTCTCTGGACATATCGCGTGACGTCCTTCCATGCTTGGGACCCGCTGCGGTTGTTAGGACATCTAATACAACCCGCCATGCCGCGTCGCCTCGTAGGTGTTCACCCTGTGACTCTAGCAGAGTGTGAAGGGCAGATAGTGACCCTGAGCGAACATCTGGATGTGATGAGTTAAACAAGTCTAGGAATGGTGTGACAATTTTGTCATGGGCGACGACAGGAGGCTCAGTATTTGTCACTGCGCCACAGGCAATACGTGTGAGGGAGTTGAGACCGAATAGCCTGAGGGATAAAACAGGGGAGTCAGAACACACCGACGTCAGGTGTCCAGTTAAAAGCTGCCATAGGGTAGTCGGTATCACTTCTGATGCTACGGTTGAAGCTTTCAAGGCAGAGAGAATTGCTGACTCTGCTGATGCAATCCCGAAAATTCGCACGTCCGGGTCAATGTCAGCCTTCGAGACGTCTTCGTTGTTCACACGCTTTGAGACTGCAATCATTGACTGTCGCGAATTTTGAACAAGTGCAGAGATCATCTCATGACATGCTTCCCATTTAAAAGGTTCAGTCTCGACAAAAACCGACTTGAGCTTTGTCTTCAACGAAATAAGACCGTCTGTGTCCTTGCTAGATTGTCTGTCCACCATCATTTCTTCTTTGATGATCAAGGAGTCAAGTTTTTCTAAAGCCTCGACAACCGGGGACCAGGACGGCCCCATAGAATGCTTGCTTCTCGAAATAACAATGAAAAGTGCATTGTATAGCACACTCGTTCGGCGAGCTACCTTGGAAGGCGCAGATGTTGAAGGGGCTGAGGTGGCGGCACTCACACAGGCACCTGAGAGGGTCGCCAGACTTTTCTCTCTAATTCTTTGCATACCACACAGCTCACCTGCAATGGTCAGAGAGCAAAGAGCACGAGCGAGACATTCCGTAGGTCCAGCTTTCTTAGTGTCCGAAGGACGCAGTGATTGTGTCCCAGAGTCTGTGAAGGCGTTGGCAGCCAACAGCTTCCCAATAAATGATATGACCCTGTCTGTCGAAGGTGCAGAGAGGATCTCCGTGGCCGCATCAATCTGATCGCCTTGCACAGCTTCAGACATGGCCTCGACGATTTCGATGTATAGTCCAGTCGCGGAAGCTGCCAAGAAAGTGGCTGTGTTCGTCATGCTCTTTCCGAACGGTTTCATCACGCCTGTGATCGGGGCCGACGACAAGCCCTTAATTTCGCTCTGGGAAGCGGAAATCATTGCCATGCTTGCAGCATCAACAACACCGGCAATTGAGTTACCAGCGTCGTTGTTCAAATCGAAAGCCACCACGAAGTCGACAATGATGTTCGGCTCGTTCGGCTTTGACGTGAACACGTTTCTCAGCGCCTCCATGGCGTACACAACCGACCATGCTCTTTGGTCAGACTCCGACATGAGCGCCGGATCACAAGACGACTCGACAGCTTTCAACAAAGAGACTGCGTCGGCCTGGAGAATTCGCCAGTAGTTGCGCAACACCGTCACAACTAGTCCATAAAGAGATTTGGAGGTTTGTTTGTGCGATGGTGTCTTGACTAGCTTTTGGATAGTTGGGCACAGATGCTGAGTAAGAACATGGGAAAAGGCAGGTTGTGCGGCGAATAGGGCAATGTTGCTTGCGAGGCCGTCGTCAATCACTTCAAGCGCAAGAGCCAGGTCTAGGACAGGAGACGACGGTTGGTTGGTTTGGCCGCTCTTAGAGAGAGAGAGCCAACGCAGCGGTTCACCAGACGCAGCGTGGCACAGATCTGTGAGTAGACTATGTGCCGCTCTGGCCTCGCTCGGGAAATCCTCGAGTGGAATGTGCTCGCCAGAGGGGACCTTCATTCTTACTGCGGTTTGCACAGCGGCGTCGGCCGCGACAGCAAAAAGATCGGACGAGACTTGCCTGAAGGCAGCCTTTGATGTCTGCTCGATGACACCGGAGTCTGTGGAGGGCGCCATTTGTTGCGAAATGGCGGAGAGCGCATTGGTCGCCGGGTTGCTGCTAGCAGGGGAGCGCGACGTCTTCAAAATGAAGAGCAGTGAGAAAGCGCGGGAGAGCTGATCCTCAGACAGAGACTGTGCGTAGGTGCGGACGGTGAGAAGGCTGAGAAGACCCTGCAGGACCTTGAGAGTGACAGTGTCGTCGACACAGGTGTTCGCAAGGCGTTGTAAGGCATCGAGGATCTGAGGGAGGGTGTCGGTGGAGACGGCGCGATGAGTGAGAAGTTTATGGAGCGAGGAGACGGCTCGCAAGACGACCTTGATTTGAGAAGCGTGCGCGGAGCCAGTCGATGGGGAGGGTAAGTCGCAGGCGACGCAGAATGCGGCGGCGGCCTCATCGGCTGCTTTCGCCTCGAGTTGCGGGGTGTCTGCCTGCTTTAGTGAGAGAATGACCTTCTCTGCAACGTCTTTGACGTGCGGGTTCTTGCGGCGGGCGTCGGCACAGAGGGCGCGAAGATCAGCTTCGAGTGCGCGGAGAAATGACTCTGGAAGCCGAGATGTGGCGGCTGCCATGTCAGGCGGGGGCTCAGCGAAAGAAGAGTCGCGATGAATGGAAGAGTGGCGGTGGACTCGATCAAGTAGGTCGCGCAGAGGGCTCGACGTTTAGAGGTGGCAGTAGCGGGCAGACAAGGAGGGTGCGGGACGGGGAGGGCGAAGCAGTGAATTGGTGCAGTGGTGGAGTGTCGATCTGGTAATGTGGCGGCGAAGGTGTAGGCGTGTTGTGAAGGCGACGCGACACTTCACTACTGTACGTCCGCTACTTTCAAGATCAAGTTGATCCATGCGCCTGCTGCGGCTGTACCGAGTGGTACACGTGTTCGAACTTTTTAACTTGAATAATCCCAACTTCATCGCGTTCAGCTCGTGTTGTCGCACCACCAACACCAACACCAACACGCCCTACAAACACAAAAAACGACGTACTCCGTAACTTAATCCCTTTAACCCTCCTAAAACTCCAAACAAACATTTCTTTCTGCTTCAAAACCTCGCTCCCACTACCATGTTTCTGGGTAAAGGCACAGCTCAGACTCCTTGTCGTACAAAACAAAGTCGTGTTTTTCAAACCGCAGCCGCTTCCCTTCGGCTCCCTTCACCCAGTTGTTGTGCAGAATGAATAGCGCCGGAAACTTCTCCGGAATCTTACCACCCGGACTGTCCCAAATGCCATCCGTGATTCCGTTCGGATACTTGTGCCGATCCAGCAGCTTCACAACCATCCCGTTGTACTTGCACGTGTCGTCCCCGTGCGCAGTTTGTCCCTCCTTCCCGCACATCACGTCGTAAAAGCACGGTTGTTCCGACATCCGCGATTTGGACGCAAACTTAATGATGTCCTCAAACGCTTGAATCGTCGGCGCATTGCTCCTCGCCAGGTAGAACCCCGAGTTCAGCCGCCGTCTCCCGTTCATCGGCTCGTTGTCCGGCGCGTTTGTCTGAATCACCAGGTCCACATTGTACGACCACATGTCTTGAATCGGGTTTCGGAAGTAGATGATATCACTATCCGTCCATATCACGTTGTACCCCTCCTTCAGCAGCCGGACCACCACGCGCGACTTCATCTTCGTTAGTTGTTTGAACGAGTCCGACCCGTACGACGCATCACTAATGATGTCCGGGTCCAGCCCGGCAAAAATTGTGTTCTCCAAGTACGTCGGCAAACCGCGTGTGTACGCAAACTTGTAAAGATCAGGATCGAGAGCCGCAATCACATAGTTTGTGATCCCGAGATGTCTCATGTTGCACACCCAGTTCATCATGATCCCACGATATCCGTAGTTGAGCGCAGAAAGAATGATTGTGTTGTTGATAACCACCTTCTCAATCACCGACTTCATTGTCAGTGGCAGTCCGAACGCAGGCGCTTCTGTTGATCCTTCGGGCGGCAGCACGGGGATAACAAAGTTGTCCTTCGTTTCCACCGAAATCATTCCGCAACGAATTACGCGCGACCCGTTCTTCACAACCGGATCAGTCTGCGTGTCCCCGACGAAACTTGAAAACTCACAGTTGCAAATTCCAGGTCGCTTTCTCTTCAGCAGACACATGCCAGACGGTTCGAGGCAAAGAGAGAGTTTCCATGGAGCGAACAGCACGTTCCCCATCTGATTTGTATAGGTTCCGACATGCAGACTGAGATAAATGTTGATGAACAACTCGAACTTGGATTTCTTACCTTCCGACCAGAATGCGCCAAGAAGATTTCGTCGCAGTTTCTTTCCACCCGTGACCAGATGATAGTCATGGCGAACATGAACGGTCAGACAAGTTTCCGACACATCCACGACCTGGCGACGCCCCGCAGTGATGGTTTCATGCGTAAGCCAGTTATCGTACTTGCCACGCCCGAAGATGAAGTGCGGCATAACAGGATCAAACAATCTTGGCCCGTTTGCGTTCCACGCCCACACATCCATTCCTCCGTAGGTGTGAAGCGTGCCTGTTGAAAGTACGTGTTGTCGGATCTTGCGGGTGTAGTCAGGGTCGGTTTCTTCGATTTTATCGGGGAGATTGTCGATATCGTAACGAGCACCGACAATGAGGAAGTGTTCAAAGTTGGATACCACTTTGCTGACAGTTGTGATGAAGTCCTCGAACAGCATAATGTCTCCGTTGATAATGACGGTGACCATGGCCTTGGAGTCGTTTGCGCGTTGCACCATGGAGTTAAATAGTGGAACGCCGAGAAAATTCTTGTCGACCCTTCTCTCAACGTTGAGACCAAACTCTTGTGCGGCCTCGTCGTACCCGGTCTCGTAGCCGAGGAGGGTGACCCTGGGTTGTGGCTTGAGCCGAAGCCAAGATTTAATCGCTCGCTCGTTGTTCCACTTGTCCTCTCCGATGAACGGTTTCGGGGCGGAGAAAATCTCTATAGAGAGCGTGTCGACCTTATCGCTGTAGTCGCCAATCTTCTCGCCCTCGGCATGCTCGGGTAGGCGCACTGTTCCGTGATACATGGAGCCAGATTTGGGGCTCCGAAGCTGGAAGAAGCTGGTCATGAGAAGAGCTGCTGACCAGAAGAAGAGCCATGATGAGATGTTGCTTTGTTTTGAGGAGCCTTTACTGCTTCGACGATATTGGCGGTCCTTTTCTTTTGGCATGTCGAACAACGGCAGAGGACGGGAGACTGCAGCGATCGCGGCGAGTTACACGCAAAGAGAATGTATTGAAATGAAATGGAGGTAGACCAGGTAAGGAACGCCTGTGGTCAAGTGTGTGAAAAGTAGACAGGAAATGTACGGAAGTGTGTGTGTGTGTTCTGTGTGCGTGAGTGTGTGTGGACGGGAAGAAGTATCGGAGCCGTGATACGTGATAGTGGATGAGAGATAAGGGTGCTAAGGCTGCTGTCGAGGTGGAGAAGAGCTGGACATGAAGTTGGTGGCGATGTCAGTGACCGAGCGCCCAGCAGCAAGATGGAAGAGCGTATGGGAAGGCAATGGATAGTGCGAAAAGTGAACACAGAAACACACACACACAAAGAGAGAGACCAAGGAGGGATGTGGAAAGGCGGCCGAATTTCACTGTAGGTTTGGGGGCGAAGCAGGTCGGGGCAGTGAGGAAGCCAGAGAGTACCCGAGAAGGGGCGTACATTGTGGAAAGAGTATGCATTGATTGTCGGGCTCAGGCATCGAATTTGAGACTGGTGAAGCAAGCAGTAAAGAAGGATGATACCAATTCGACGGGGACGAACGCAAGCGGTACACAGAGACACAAACAAAGACGAGAGAAAAAAACGAAAAAAAATAGAGCCGCCTGAACTAGACGTCAAAGGGTCCGTAAAACATTCCATACTCTGCGTGGACTCGTACACCGTCGGTGGAGAGACAGACACTGAAATAGGCGACCATTATTGGAGCTGGGTGGGCGTCTGGGACAAACAACGCAAATGGTTATGCAGGGACGAAAGGGCGGGAACCCCTCACTCCGGAGACTTTGTCTTCGTACAGACCTAGTCTTAGATACGGTAAAGTTGTACGAGTTGTGGCTCAGGGCGGAATCTCGTTCACGACGTGCACGCATGGATCGGGGAGTGTGAGCAAAAGGAAAAAAAGGGGAACAATGGACAAGTTTACAAATGGTAGAGATTTCGCAGCTGGCGGTTCTTGAGCTTTCGAAAATGAGCCTCCGCCTTCCGCACCATCTCGACCGATTTTTCGAGCAGCTGATCCTTCTCTTTCAACTCTGCTTCGAGTTTGGCGATATCCTACAAGTCAAGAGAGATATCACAGTCAGCGATTCTGAATGTGCGGCGAAGTGGGCAGTCCTCGTCCTGCGCAACAGGGTGTAAAGGGTAGATGCGTGGTTGGGCGTGGTTGGGCGTGGTTGGGCGTGGTTGGGCGTACTTACCGCATTCAGAGTCTCGACGGTTCGTTGTGGCGGGTCGAGAAGAGTCTGGAGGTAAAGGTCAAGGTCTCTGGATATTTCCAAAAGGCCTTTCGACAGTGCTTCAATGTCCAAATCCGAGGTGACTCCGTCGAGAGCTGGGTCTCGTGGCTCCTCGCCGGGCTTCTCGATTTCGACGCCGGTAGCTTGAGCGAGCTTCCGGACGTGCAGAGCGATTTGCTCGACTCGCGAAGTCATTGCCGGATCCGAGATGCACTTTCCAACCAAGCCGAGAGCGCCGCACGGAGGATGATGGGGGCAACGATGGTTCGCTGTTGGAAGAAAAAGGGTGTGCACCACAGTATATACAATTGGTGGCGGTGATGACCAGGATGAATTGAAAGGGTCGAGCAATCGGTTACCACTCGGCCGGCAAGCGGTAACTTAGCCGTTGGCTGCGTAGAAACTGGAAATTGCACCAAAAACTGGGTGAGGCACTTACCTGTACATTGATATTGTACTGTGTCGTACCGCACTGTACCCAACCAAAGGTTGCGAATTTGAGTGGCGTCGTGCGGAGTTCACTCGCTGGACTATTCCATTGCACTGGGCATTAATTTATATAAAACTGGGTTTGGCGGGAGGGAGCACAAAACTAAAAATTGATTTGTGATCTTCGATCAATTTTCTGAGGACTGCAGAATCCGAGGGGCGAACGACCGGGGCTTACCCTCTTGGAAGAAAAGAAGGGGGTAACATATAGCAGTACGCGTGAACGCCCATGAACGCCCATGAACGCCCATGAGCGCCTATCTCAACCGCGATGCCCATCAAGGAGAGAAGACGGGACCAAATGGCAGCTCAAGCTTAACTATGAAGAAGTCGTACCGTACATGCGCGTTGGCTCTTCAGGGAAGACGAAATAATCTGTACATGTCGTTAAACAGCACATCGCAGTGGTTTTTCAAGATCATTAACGTTTGTTGCAATGCTTCCTCGTCGAGAAATCTGGCTAGGATAAAAACATTCAGTGCAGGTACAAAGAAAATGAGGCGGTGCCTAGCTTGGCAAGCTGGGCGCGGAGATTGTCGTGTGGTGGAGATGGTAAAGCATGCCTTTACAGTTAACTGTATAGTACTCGTCAGGTACAGTAGCCGGATCAATTCAAAGCACGCCAGGGGAAAGAAACCATGGGTGATTGCAATTAAATTTAAACAAATTTAAAATATACACGTTGTTCATACATATAGAATTTCAAATAAAATACGACAAATTCGGTGTTAAAACATTCAATGCGACTGTAATAAGATGCTGCGCAGTTGTTCTCCATCGACCAACCACACACGTCACACTCGCTTCGGCAAGGCGCCAGCCACTAGCCAGCCCAAGTTGTGTATCTGTCCAAGTGTGACAGCCTTGTCCCCATCCGCCATCTCAGTCACGGGCGCGCGCCGTGCGCGCGCGCGGGCAGCGAAATTGGACGAGAAAAGAGACGCAGAGACGAAGAGAAGCAGTGAAGCAGTTCTTCGGGAGCCACGGAGTTCTTGAAGTGAATATTGCATTTATTTTTAGCCGTTCTGCCCACAACAAACACAAACGGCTCTCCCTTCCTACTTTTCTCTCTTTCACTCTCTTACCTTTTTTTCTCCTTCCGTCTACACGTTCGGACCGTGATCCAAGCGTGTCACACCCGGGTGCTGTAACGAGTGTTTTTGTATATTTCCTTTATTTTATTTCAAAAAAGTAGAAACATGACAGAAACATGACAGAAACATCTACGACCAGCAATGAGTGGAAAAAATATGCCGAAAAAATACGGGCATGACAGGGCACATGCATGACTGGGCACGGTGGGCACGGTGGGCACGGTGGGCGCATGATTGGAGGGAGGGAAAGGGAAGGGAAGGGAGAGAAGCGTGACATTACCAGAAGCCCGCGAAATTTTGTGAAAAAACTCGATGAATTCGGCCAGTGGGCAACGCGTCGGGGTGGTTCCCCTGTCCTTCGGGTGAAAGTGCGGTGGAATAAGTGAAAAATAGGTCCCACGTGTACAAGCGCAAGTGTACCGGCGCCAACCACCGAACTTTCCAACTTTTCCGTTGCCGTCGATGCGGAAATCCACCTCGCCGCCAATTGGTGCTCAGCACTCGGCAAGCGCTGGCACGACACGCAGGACGACAACCCGCTCGCACCCGCCGCCCTCCCCGACCCCCCCTCGCACTCCATGCTCTTCCTCTATCTCACTACCGCTCCCACTGCCCTGACCGACCGCTCGCTCGCTCGCTCGCTACCTCTCTCTCTCTCTGCTGGCCTGCCCGCTCACTCGGTCACCCCCTCATTGCCTGTCGCCTGCAACAACTTTACCTCGTCTGCTTCGCACCTGCGTCGCTGACATTTACCCCTCTCGAATTGCAAAACGCTGCCAGCTCGCACCCTTCATGTACGCCATGTCCGCACCTCATGCCGCCCATCTCTCCATCGAGTCATCACATTGGGTTTCCCAGCATTCCAGCAGTCTGTCGCTGTCGCTTGTTTCTACCGCAGTCGGTCGCAGCCCTAGTCGCAGTCGCAGTCTCAGAATACCGAGATTCAATTTCGAATTGGTTTTACCATTTTGCTTCATTGCATCGCCAAGTAGCAACCCGTGCAGTAAGGTACTTCAACGTTCTCTTCTGCAAAGGCATGCCTCGAGCAGGCAGACCAAGACTATACGGTTAACCGCCAGTCATCCACTTCAGTCTGTCGTACGTTACTCGAAAACCACACAGCGTAACAGTCGCAATGCAGCTCCCAACGTTGTAGCCAAACGACGAAAAGAACCGTCCGTTCCTGCAAAAGTTATTGCAGCCAGTATGTACAATGAACAGAGATTCCAGACAAATGAAACACTTCATCCCAGTTACGCGAGTCCATCCAATGGAACAAGCAGTTACTCACCGCCAGTCTCTTCATCCACAAGTTGACAAGGCGGTGGGAGGGAGGGCAAGCTCGTATTGTTCGTCGTTCGTAACGCCGGTCTTTTCTTTTGTAGACATCCAACAAATCATCATTCTTGGATGATGAATCGCGCGTCGACCTCCTTGAACTTGTTCGAGTCCTGGTCGTCCTCGTCTTCGAACTCGACCGTCCAGTTCTTCCCTCTCCGACTGACGAGCGCAGCTGGATAGAACACGGTAGTCATAGGATAGACAGCCAGCACACGTTTCTTCGGGTCGAAACCCTGAGCCCGTTTCGGAATGACGCGAATATTGCGCTTGAACACACGATACTTGTATTCCTCTCCGTCGGCGTCGTCGAGAACCTCGTACTTCTTCAGTTCTGGTAGGTAGCGCGACACTCGACCGAGTACCCAGTACTCGTTGATCGACCGGTCGAGACAGGCGACCTGAGTGCCTTCCGCAATAATTCCAGTCGAAGTTTTCGCCCTCTTCGATTTGGACAACTTCTTCGACTCCTTCGCACCCGTGTCCTTTGTCGACGAGGCACCATTCTGCTGTTGTTGTTGCTGCTGCTGAGCGCGGTCGGCGGTTGTCGTAGCAGCCGCCGCCGCCGCAGAATTGTTGCGGGCGGGGGACCCGTTCGAGGACGATGGGCGACGGGCAGGCGGGGGTCGTTGTTCTTCGTCGGCGTCCGGGGACAGGGCAGAGGATGGACGTTTCGTGCCGCGTGATGAAGAGGCGCCTGATGACATGCCGTCTTCGGAGAGAAGGGAGAGGTCGATCGGGTCGCGATGGTCGCTGAAGGCGATCGCGGAGAGAAGAGAAATGGCAGATTTGGCAGCCTCGGTGGAGAAGCGTTTGCGATCCCAGGAGAGGGAGAGCCATGCCTTTTCCTGAGCGGCGATGTAGCGTTGCCGTTCGGGGCGCGACTGCGGCACCGGTGGGTCAACGACATCCCAGGTTCTGATTTCCACTGCCATTTCCTGGTAATGGCGACTGGAACTCAAGCTCTCCTCGTCATCCGCATCCTTTCCGTCATCATCGGCACACGGGCAAGGGGTTTTCCACCTTTGCGCCGCAGCAGGACTATCCCAGCAGGATTGCCGCAAGCTTATGGCACCCTCGTCGTGGTCGGCAACACAGGTCATGGCGCAAGAAGGACGTGCGCTGACCTTCACCGCGATGCACCCCTTGGGGGCTTCCGTCCCCTTTTTGATAGCCA
>JAVCKV010513600.1:0-10995 GCA_032274145.1 Herpochondria borealis | reverse complement strand
GATTCTCTGCACTGTAAGATCTCAGATGATTATGGGTTGCAAGAGGCGTAGTTGCGCTTACTGGTATGCAGCGCCACTACCGTGTTAAGCCACCTGCAGTGCGCATTGAGCCAGATTCAGGCACGGTAGTGGAGGATATGAGGTGGGTGACGATTGAAAGAGTGGGGTTATGACCAAACTAAACAGCAGTAGGAGGCTTTGGGAAGAAGCACGCCCTTATGGTTGTGTGTTGTACCCACCTTTTTGTCCTGTACGTGGGTGTGTTGGGATGTATCGCCGAGAGATTCCCATTCTGTAGACATGCCAGCGTGCGCTGTGGTAGCAATCCGGACATACGCCCTGTCCTGGTGGAACATCTGAGAAATGTGATAAGTTTGATCACTCTTAACAGGAAGGAGTAGAAGAAGGAGTAGAAGAACGACAAGAAGAACGACAAGAACGACAAGAAATAGTTCACTCAATCTACATATATGTTTGTTTTACTCAATATATATGGTCATTCAAGTTACTGTGTCTTAATTTTGTGTGTTTTATTTTTAATTTACGTACAGTAAGTAAATTAAAGATGCATATTTGAACTTCAATAGTGTGCATTTCATAGCGTTTAATTAGAGTTGAATTTAATGTTAATAAGAACAATTTAATTAAAATGTCATGATCGCCAGTGCAATGGAATAGAAGTCAGCTCGGACCATTCCAAACCAATCAAAAGTAATCATCCTCGCCAAATTACTACTATCCCATTGGGTTTTAATTCAAATTTGCGCACTATCATCGCAATCTATACGCGTCGGTCAGTTCTCTCTTTCAAACATTTTCGTTTTGCAAGGCTGGGTTCAATGAGGCAAGTTTGATATTTGAATGCACTCACATAACTATTGTACAGCACTATTGTCATATTATCCTATTGTCGTATTGTCGTCTTGTCCTCTTTTGTCCTCTTTTTTCCTCTTTTGTTCTCTTTTTAAAAAAATAACTCGGTGCGGTATTCGGTAGCCCGGTGCCTCAAAGGAATGTTCAATTACTCTGAATACATTTTTATAACTTATTGTAAACTCCACATCTGAGAGCGCATGTGCCCTCACGTCGCACAAGGCCAACTATTGAGGATCTGGAAAGGAATTTGTTCGGAACCTTGGTGAGCACTCGTGTGCAAAGCGCCTGACGATATGGCCACATGCAACGCATTCTCGCAACACACAACACTGCAAACGTTACTCCACCTGAGACGTGTTTGGCCGCGTTCATACTTTTCCAGAAAAGCTGACATATCACTACAGCTGTACGTCAGTGTATTGTGACGGCTAAGTTAACATGAACGGCTATGATTAGTGGCCGCAAAAGCCACCGCATGCAATGTCGCCTTACCTGTCAACACAGCCTTCCCCCTGAGCAGTGCTAGTTTCCGGCTCATAAACCGTGCGTGTGTATTTGTGTTTGTCGTTGTGTGCGTTTATGTGTTATCTGTACATACTGCGTAGCGCACATTCAAAAAGTCACAGATGGAGACCGAGAACCTTGTGCGGCTGCCCCGAGCAGATTGGTTGAGCTGACCGTCATTCGTGATTGTCGCAGTACTGCAGTACTCTATACTGTATGGACTTGAGCCTGCTCCCGGTTGTGCGCTGTGTTGAAAACGCGTAGGGTGACACCGTAAGGTACTGAACCTACTCGATTGTAGGACATTTTGTCATATTTGTCAGCTTAGCATACGTTGCACTCCAAACTGCCACGCGCTGGTAGTTTTTTCTTTCCCATAATTTACTCGGTTGTAATCTTGCAAATCTGCATTGTTGCATTGTTGCATTTTGAATTTCCACAGTGATCTCAGATGTCACCTCTGCGTTCATATGTGGTCTAAATGATGTCCTCACGTTGGCACCGGGTCTTCAAACTGGTACCTCCTCATGAGACTCCAGCTCCAGCTCCAACTATAGATGCACACTTATTCAAATACATTTTTTCACAATTCTAAAAATACAAAAGATGGTGTTCCTTTAAAAACAAAAACAAAAACAAAAACAAAAACAAAAACAAAAACAAAAACAAAAACAAAAACAAAAACAACACAAAAACAAAAACAACACAAAAACACAAAAACACAAAAACACAAAAACACAAAAACAAAAAGTCAAACAAAACAATGTAGACCAAAACCAGGAGCATATGAGAAGAAAACACATACTCTGTAACCCGCCGAGTCCTGAACCGCGTGTTAGTGTCTCCTTCACTGATGTTTTGTCCGTGAGTGTGTCCCTCTACGTTTCCGTCTCCGCCATTGTGTAAGTTGGCGTACCTGTGTGCGTGTGAGTATGTGCATATATGTCTCCTTTGTACGCATTTCCATGGCCGTTTTTGTATTTGTATGTGGTTCTAAGTCGTGCGAATGTCCATATTGGCATTCATCTCCGATTCCTTGGCCATTTCCTATTCTACGTACTTTTCTATTTTTGGGGCCATAAACGTGTGCGTTTCTGTTTCACTTTACGTGTGCCTTTCGCTCACAGTTTCCTTGTCCTTTTAAATGCTCTTGTCTGTGTCTGTGTCTGTGTTTGTGCATGTGCACGTGCCCGTGTCGACAATCTTGAAAATTTCTGTTTTCATGCGCGAGCCCAGCGCCGTTTTCGGATTTTCCCAGCTCTGAACCCCCTCAGAGCCCTGGTTGTGTCTTATAGGTGCACAACCAAACCCCCATCCGTCCCTAACGCGCGCGCGCATTACACCCCATCTCGGTATTGTCGCCAGCGATTTAGACGGCGTACATACCCGTGCTTCGCGATCCAAGCGCCGCGTCTCACATTACCCCCTCCTTGTCCCCAGTGAGTGCGACATACCTTTCATTTTGGTCCGTTTACATTCGCAAGCCAAGCCCCCCGTTCGCTATCCCTTCGCTCCAATTTCTGACGCCAATGAGTGCGTCTCTACCGGTCCCTGTCGGTGAAGATTTCACCTACTCCTTATTCCCTTTACCCGTGCCTATCGTACCAAGACCTGCGTCTCAAACCCTCTCCTTCGACCCCGGCACCTGTGAGTGGATCGTTCCTCATTTAACATTCCCGCAAACGTGAGCCAAGCGCCGGGTCTTGCATCCTTTTCCCTCGTCGCCAGTGAGCGCGAAGAATTCCTTGTCCCCGTTTGCCAAAAAGCACACCCTTCTCTCTATCACCTTCCTACCGCTCCCGTCTCAGCACAAGAGAGTGTGCTCTCTTCCTTGCTACATTACAGAGCTCCTGGCGCTTTTATAGTCCCGAGAAAGTCATCTCGATACACTTACAAGGTATTGTTGAACCCATACGTTCCGTAGGGACAGTCCTAGGAACCCACCAGGGTCCTTTCACGGGATAATTGCTACCTAATCTAAATGTAGTGCTCTGGGAGCACTATAGTTGTACATGCGCTCCTTTTTTGTGTGCGTGGCAATACGCTTATTCCACATGGTTTTCTCCAAGGAGAAACTAGAAATTAGTAGGTCTCCTACATTGAATAATTTTATAACAGACTCAAGGTTATAACGTTCTGGCCTGAGTCGGTACTGTTATTTACTAGAACCTTACGGAAAAATTCCTAAATAGAGCCCTATATTCCTTGGAAACTGTTCAATAACAGCCCCACGAGAACCAGCAAAACTACTTTGACAGTATACGGGCTTGTTCCCGAGCCTTTGGTAACTTCTTTATCACAGATACTTTAACAAACCATATAATAATAGGGTTGCTACCTGGCGTACAAACCTATGTCATGCGTCAGCATGAGACATCACCACTTACGAAAATTTTGACGCTACGTAAATTTCAATTTATGCAGGTGACACTTACAGGGCGACTAGGGTTGGTAATATGTCTAGTAGCCTAGCTATTTGAATCATAGGACATACAAGATTCTGCCCTGGTAGACACTTACTAGCGTCCCAAGCTCTTCAGGCGATAGGACCACACTATCAGGGCCCGTCTCACTGCGTTTAATTGGGTGAGA
Organism: Herpochondria borealis; assembly: GCA_032274145.1. Taxonomy (NCBI): domain Eukaryota; phylum Rhodophyta; class Florideophyceae; order Ceramiales; family Ceramiaceae; genus Herpochondria; species Herpochondria borealis. The sequence goes on along the minus strand of JAVCKV010513600.1, from coordinate 7,023 downwards.
CGGACTCTGAAATAGTGGGAGAACAAGCAGTACCGGTTACAAGTACTCAGTACGCGTACCCGTCTACCTTGTCAGTCTCGTCTAAAACAACAGCTACTGAAGCTGTAAACGTTAATTTCCTTCACCACATACATTATAGCTGAAACACAGACGCTAGCCCGCCTGCTAAATCACAGTCCGGATGGCAGGTGCATGTTATCCCGTCTCCGGTTGGTTCTGTAATATGTTTCAACTATTAAGAGGTGGACACCGTAGTACTGACTTTCCTAACTCTAGACTCATTACAGGGAGCAGAGGTAAGGAAAAGTCAATCTACGTAATTTTATAAAATAACTGGCTTCAACTGAAGCCTGGCTGCCGTCTCTACATAATTTCTATTAGCAGGTCGCCGTTTACTAATAATAGTACTAAACGTATAAGGACGGCTCCATTGGTGTCTCTCGCCGAAGAGAAACCTGTTACAAAAAATGAGACGGAGAGCCAATTTGAGTTTGGCTCTCCGCCTGTAAACGTCCCTACCGCTACAAAATCTCAATCAGATATGTAAGCCTCGGGTTTTTAATATAGAAACGTATGTACGGCATCTCACTGTCTCCAACGTACGAAGGAGACCTATTACATCCAGTGTGTTTATTGTCTCCATATAATTATAAGGTAGACGCCTCTATAGGCAGCACCTCTACTATCCTTTCTCGGCATATATGTATTTTTGTACAGAAGAAGGTCCTAATAAAACCCACAAGGATTTATTACGAAAAGAGGTTTTAGATACTCTTCATACAAAAAAGCCTTTTCTAACCTTGCATCAGCAAGAAAGCATAAATTTGATGTGTTATGTATATATTTCATATACTTACAATTAAATAGCTATAGGAATCGCCAAGAATTCGTAGTAGTTATCTAGTTTTCTACTGACGTTCTAATAGGAATCACATTTATAGGTCGTAACGGAGAGAACATATTGGTACGAATACGTATATTCGTACTTCGTGTGCCACTACATTTCTGTTCAGCTACGTACATCTCACACAGTAACCCTTTCTGCGGATGAACCTACATCAGTAACTAAGTCTTAAGTAGAGCCATGGTACGTACGCCTTGCTAAAATGCGGAGCCTACCCGCTCTGTCTGAGAACTTTGCACAGGTTTCCATAAACGTGTCTGGTGATTGCCTCCTTGCAAGTACTGATAAATATTACGGTACGTACAACTAAAGCATTTCCAGAGGCGTGGCCGTTGTTAAATATCTAAAGAGCTTTATACAAAAATAGCTTACTTCTCACCTCACGAGGTGATAACCAGTACGACCCAGATCATATGCACTGCAACATATGCACCTAGGGTTGATGCAGTATTTTCTAATATTTCTGACGTCTCCACAGACGACGGAAATTACAAAGAAAATCTACGTGGGGGAAAACGTGTCTTATTTATGAATCACATAGGTCTACTGAGCCCTTCCCAAAGACATCTAACCCTATCTCATGGAAACTTGTACAGAACGCGTATGGGATTGTACCTGCAGCAATGTTGCAGATGGCAGTATAAATTGTTCAACGTATTGAAGGGACGGGAGAACTAATAATATTTCTAATATTATCATACTTATTTCAGGTCAACCATCGGAGATCAACTCTGATGATACACCTGAACATACTGAAGGCTCTCCTTTTGATTATAAAAACACACAAATACCCTCTTACTATCCTCCCTTACCCAGGGAAGTAGTAGATAAAATTTCTTCAACACCAGTTGCTGATGGGGAATCTAACACCGCGGGTCTGCATTTTACAGTAGATATTGTTGAACTTTACTTCTGATCAAAAAAAGCAGGTTGCAACTATGATAAATCTTTATGAAACTATGTGGTCAGGAGACCTAGGCATAGTTACTGCAGCAAAGCACAGGATCGACATTGATCCTGATGCTAAACCCTTCCGTAGTCAGCCGTATATGGCTGGTTTAAAGGATCGCGAGATACAACGCTACGAAGCTCAACGAAAACTAAAACTAGGTGTCATTGAACCCTCCATGGGCGTTTGTACATCACCAGCCCTACTAGTTCCTAAACCAGCCGGTACGAAACGTTTCTAAGCTGACTACCGCCGCTTAAATAAAAATATCTGTAATAGACAGTTATCCACTACTTCAACTGGACGAGTGCCTCAACTGTCTAGGAGTGGCAGTTTAATTTTGCACACTAGACGCTAATTTAGGCTACTGGTAAATTAACCTCGGAGAGGAGGACATACCCAAACAGCTTTCTTCTTCCACGAAGGTTGTTTCGAATATTTGAAAAAATTGGATTTTGCAACGCCACAGAGATATTCCAACGAACAAAGGATATTTTTTTAAATATTTTTGAATGAAACATTGTCTATTTTACCTTAAAATGTAATAATCTTGTCTAAAAACTTTGAAGAGCACCAGGGAAAGGACAGAAAATTCTGCATAGTCTCAAGATGGCATGGTTTTCTTTAAAACTAAAGAAATTTGAATTATTTGAAACCCAAGTGGACTATTTTTACCGCGCAGTAATGCCAAGAAAGCTGACAGTAGGTCAAAAACCCATTGAGGTTGCAAGAAGTTTTAAACTAAAACCAGACTCAGACACACACATTATTTCTTTCCTAAGACTGTGTAATGTGTACAGAAGGTTTGTTATAAAAAGATTTTAAATTTTTTTATTTTCTCGCACTGCATCTCTTCTTAAAGTGTTGCTTAAGAATAAAAACCTGTAAATTTTCTACGCTTGCACCAGGAGAAAATAAATTCTTTTAATAAGCTAAATAAACCACTAACATAACCTCCAATATTTGCACTGTATCGTCCTAATTTACCGTACAGTGTCTACAAAGATGCTTGCGGTTACAAAATATGTTTTCTCTAACTGAAAACGAACTAAGACGACAAACTAAACCCTATCGGCTACTGGAGCCGTTCTTGAAATTCCACAGCTAAAAACTACTCTGTAACGGAACGCGAGGGTCTGACGGCCGCCCCTGTTTGAATGGATCACTATTACAAATTTACACGGACTACCACGCCCTTAAATGGCTCGTTGTTGTTACAGAAGTATCTGGCCGTCTCCCCAGATGGCTTCTACATTTTTATGGATTCAAGTTTAGAGTTCAAAAAAATAAGAAACAAAATCAGCTAGCTGATGCCCTATCCCGACTTCCAACGTCTGGTGAGACATACATTGTTCCAGACCTCTATATCCCCCATTTATTTATAAGCATATATCTGAATTTAATACAGAGGAATACTATTACTAACTAAGAAGTTCAAACGTCACAGAAGACTTTCTGAATGATGAAGATACACTAGACTGGTAAAACTTCTACATTAATTATTTTAACATTATCTGTGGTGAGGAAACTAGATTCTCTAAGATAAATAGCACTGCTACTAAAAATATTTACAACGTTGTAAATGTTACTGCTAAAAGTGTAGACTCAACTACAGTCAGTACATGTCCCGTAGGGATCTACTCCAAATTACGTGCTGCTCAATCCGCACTTGGTACGGAGGAGACAGTAATACAACAGGCCGACGATACTTTCAATCGTGGCCTGGTAAATCAAGTACGCTCCGGCGCACGACACGAGTTACGTAAAAATCAAAGCGGATTACTAGATAGAAAATCTCCTATATATTTCTCTAGGCAGACAGTAGAACAATTTGTCCTACGACAAAGAATACTAGATATATCGCACTAATCTAGGCTTGCAGATCACACTGGACGTGCTAAACTGTAAAGGGCAGGTAGAAATATTTATTAGAACCGTAGTAGCATCTCTAAATTTCTACTGTAGTGAACATCGACGCGACTGGGACCCGTTCATGCACATCATAGCTTACAGATACACATGTACGGTTCAAAGAGCCACCGGTATAACTCGTTTTTTTTATTGCTCACCTACTCACAGTTTTCTGACACCTCTGCACAATTAATGAAAATGGGAGGTAGTGAATGATAGGATGCTCAGCGTTGTTTTAAAGATAATTTTGACAAGCGTGCCCGCCCGTCTCGTCGAATCTTTAAAGAAGTCAATCTAGTCTTCGTTCTTCGTACAGCTAACACTTCCGGTATGCCGTATCATAAACGCGGAACAGAGGTTACTGATGGGCTAAAAATAGTAAAGATTAACCCTACAGCTTGCTTTGTAGTAGTAACCGTGCCCGATGGGACGGACAATACGGTCTCATTTGACCGTCTCTCTTCCGTCCCACTCAGACTGGTGCCTGACTCATTTAGTTAAAAACTAGCGGCTTCACCTACAATGAAGGCGCCCATAAAGAGGGCCTCGACTTACCGGCCCTTTCTAATCACAAGGCCACTCCGCCTCGAAAAATACGCCGCTCTCCTCATCTAATCCCATCGCCTTCCGACTTAAACTCTCTGGAGCGAGATGCAAACAACCCGCCTCTCTACAGGCGATATTTTATAGTTTCATTGGACATAAAAAGAATGAAATATTGAGTACGGTAGACTAATCTGAGTCCGCAGTCCGATACGTACGAATACGCACAGTATCTTCCCCGGCATATTTTACATCAGTACCATCTCAAAATAATTTACCGCCTCTTGCAAATTTCTTGTGAAGGGAATTTGCGGCTAAGTTGGGCATAGTATACTGTGCATATTGTTACATGTTTAGAAATATACTTTATTATTTTCCGAAAATATCCCAACGATTTTTTCATCCCATAATGGGCCCACTCGGTGAAAACGATCCACCAGGAAGGGCCCAGGGGATTGTTACTTTGGCCTTGTCAGATGAAGGTCAAGGATCCCGACACCTCTGGACGCATAATGTAAAGAACATAGATTTATTACCACGAGGCTGGAGCCGGCTAAAAAAGGCTACTCTAGACCTCTATGCTTAAGCACTTGATCTTCTGGCAATGTGTAGGGATCAAGCGCCCAGTCCTGTGGCGTTCCTTTCTATCAAGGAGCCCATTCATAACGGGTTTTACGTCGCATCTTGCACGTGTCACTTGGCACCGTAGTGTATTTCATTTAAAGCGTACTTCCGATCTTACACGAGAATATGAGACTTATGTAGCACAACAGATTCCCGTGTGCTTCTCAGTAGTCCTTGAGGCCCTCCCGGTGGAGCGGCTTGTACAAAGTGTTAATGTACTGACGTTCGCTCACCCATCAAACGTACGGAATGTCGAGATCGTACGCTGCTGGCAAGCGACCGACGTACTTCATTATGAGCGATCGGCTGTCCACCTAAGACTCTAACTCGAGCTGGCTCCTTCGAGATTGATAGAAATTCGGACAGCCAAAGTCGGTGCCAGCGGCCCAGTCGAAGAACTGGCTCACATCTGCTGGTAAGCAACCTCGTCTGAATAAATCCAAGTTGAAGAACTGCGCGCTGGAGTCTGGCTCGAAAAAAAGACAAAGATTTGGCATATCCGGTAAGAAAAAGAGGGAAAGAGAGAGGTTGGAACTTATTGTGAACGGTTGAACATTGCGCTTGGCCGTCGCAACTCGAACTTGACTCGAACACCTCTCCCCCTTTAATTCCTAACTTCTTTCCCAAAAATAATAGAATGTACACCTACAGTATAGTAGCCAACTCTTCTCAACTTAACCAAGCTGAGAAAAAGCTGTTCGAGGCGGGCTGCAAAGTGAACCCTAATAATTTTTACATTCTCCTGTCTGTAGAATTTATTTTTGTGGCTAATGAAATCCCTAGACAGTCCAGACTAGAATTGTCATTGTATGCATAACCAACACTTCAGATAACTTCTCTTCTAAAATGACTAGCCTGAATTCTTATAAACGCTCCTAGTCTTAACGTAACGATCATTTTTCTTGTTCGCTGCTTTTCTCCCGTTTCTTAGACACACGTGTATCTTCCACATTGTCAGACTGCATCCATATCTCAGTCCCTGATATTGTCACTTCTGTTTGTCCGTAGCAGTCACCACCGTCTGAATGCGTACAAGCGCTGTCAAAAAGTCTTAAAGTCCCTTCTCATTTCATCTTCCCGACATAAACATCTCTACTCGACTGTGTTCGGTACTTTTGTTATATTTATCTTCTCAGATACGGTCCAACGGGCTTTTTCTGTAGGTGTTTTCCTGACATCGGCTATCTTCTACATACAAACTTTTCTGTTACAAGATAGGGTTTTCGTATACCGTAATTTGTGCATGTGTTATATTGCAAAATAGAAAATTAATTTCCACTGTGCTCAAATAACCGAATAAATAAACAGCATGATCAATCTTGGAACTAAACCCGAGAGTGAAAATAATTAATTGTGAATCACCTGTTGACTGACAATGTGTGCTGTCTGGTAAATTTGGAGACAGACTTTTTTCTTCAATACAAAAATTGATGGTCGCACGAGCTTGTATTGAGTATTATTACAGCTTAGAAAGGCTCAGGACTCATAAAACAGGATAAGGAGAATTCTGATTGATGAAGAAGAGCGGCGGCCCGAAAAGAATCAACAAATGTATATTTCCAGGGCAGTGTAGGAACGTGAGGAAAGCAGGACACACACGTTTCTTAAAACAGAAAACTTGGTGTAAAACCGAACTATATAGACTGAGCCTTTCGCAGTGAAAGAGTGAATGTAATAGAATTCTTTCTCTCACCCAAAGGAAGGAGGCTTTAAGTGCGGCGCGGGTAAGTCAGACAGTAGAATCTAAAATTATTGCCATTTTAACGTCATTTTATTTTAACGTCTCGCCTTGTGAAAACGAAGTTCAGTAGAAAGGCGAAGGATGATTTATAAAGAACGCAAGAATGATGTAAATTCGATAACAGGTCAAAACACACCCATGTCGCCGTACGGGTCACTACAAATTTATCACCTGAGCCATTTTGTTAGAAAAAAGTAGTCTAGAATGGCGGCGAGCACACGCGGTTCAGGCCGTTCTGGCCCGGGTCCGTGACATCTCCCTGACCGTCATACAAGACCACCTGCACAGCGCCCTCGGCCTTGCACTTGCACCTGAATGTGGAGCAGCTGATGTACTCATCAGTGTCACAGT
>JAVCKV010513378.1:0-11472 GCA_032274145.1 Herpochondria borealis | reverse complement strand
CACGTGTGACGATGATCCAGCAGCGCGCGGCACGATTGTCACTCGAACCACTTCATTGCGTACACAAGCCGTTCGTACCGTTGCAGAGCTGGATAGAGCGACTGCCTCCATTCGCGCCTTGCGTACGGTGGGGACCTCGTCGCAACACGCCGAGAGCAGCCGGAGCCACGCTGTCTATAGACTAGAAGTGGTCACGCAAGCGTTGCTAGATGCACGCACCAAACGAGACGAGGCACAAGCCGTGCTCCCGGCTCTGTTGAATGCGTGCGACAATCTCAAAAAAGCATACACCACCCAACTGCTCGACACGGACGACTATGATCCAGAGACAAAAACCGTTGCGTTCAAGGCCTATAGCAATGATGGTACAGAATGGGACCAGCGAAAACAGGACCTGGACGACCGGGGAGTCATCCTAACAGCCGCAATCGCCGAAACGTCGGCACTCGTTGCCGAGGCATCCGCCGTTGTAGAGACGCACGAACGCTCGCACCCGGCTGTGGGCGGCACCTTGTCCATTTGCGATCTAGCCGGGGCCGACAAGGACACGAGACCAGTCGGGACTGGCATGGACACGACGACACGCGCAGAACTCAGGGAAAGCGCTGATATCAACAAGAGCCTACTGGCGCTCAAGGAATGCCTACGCTCCTTGGCGGGCGTGGAAGGGGCGACGCCCAAACCCCAGTTTCGACAGAGCAAGCTCACCCGGCTGCTGGAAGATGCACTGGCACCGCGTGCCACGAGCTCGCGGCAAAACCGGGACACGGCCACAATCATGATTGTCAATGTATCGCCCGTGGCCAAGCTTGAGCGGCTGACCCTGACCACGTTGCGGTACGGACAGATTTTTGGCTCCAAGACTGCAGATCCGCTGCGAGCAGCCCGCCCAAAGGCTAGTAGTACGACAGTCAAGCCGTGGCACAAAAAGAACAACGTACCAGTATTGGTCAAGAAAGTTAGCAACATTGTGCTGTCGGACAATATTATTCCACAAGAACTCTAAGCGGACTCAAAAACATAGTGAATTTCGCTCACCAAAATAAGTAATATTATTATCGAAACGGCGACCATGGCACAAATCGACGGTCGTAGCACCTCCCACAGTGGGTTCTATTTGAATTACTTCTAGGAACACCTTCACAACGTGCTAATAGACACACAGTATTAAAGAATCCAGTTGGACTCAATGTTTGCCATATTGAAAATACTTCGCGGAGGTACAATCGTAGTGCCGTGTTCGTACTTGTATCTGTATGACAAATAAATTAGTCAAGTCATCAATCGTGACTCGAGTAAAAAGATCCAAACAATATATATCGAAACGTCCCCCACGCGAAGAGGCGAAGATCCAACAACATCGAAACGTCCACCACCACTACGCTTGACAACAATTGCTTTGTTCGGGGAGGGATGCCACAGCAAAGCGCAATTCGAACTTAATATCAAGCTCTCCATAATTTAATACACACCGATTTGATTTTGAAGTCTTTATTATTTGTAAACGAGCGATGACGAGTACCAATAATAAGAATGATGAGGATGCCACACCGCCAATTGTTGTTATCAATCCAAGCATGCCTGTTTGGAGCGACGACAACCATATAGACCCGGCATGGATCCGACAGCACACCCAGCTGGCCTGCACAAAGTGCACCGTCGAAGATATTAGTAACGCTACTCGACGAGGGAAACGAATTCGCGATGGTGCGACACTCAAGTTGCTGGTCGAGTTGGAAGCAGGCGAAGAGGCAAATAATAATGATAATAATAATAATAATACAATGACCCTCATTATCAAACAAGTTCCGTCCCAGGGCCAGCCTCTGAGTAAGCAGTTGGGTTTGGCACGAGAAGCATTCTTTTACAACCAACTGGCCAGTCAAGTAGAGCAAGCTAATAAATCCAACAACAATAACAGCGACAAGGACCACATGATAATTCCCAAGGTATACTTTGCCTATGGCGACATGACCTCGGGAGCCAAGGTTATCATTATGGAAGACTTGTCGGATACATCGATTGATTCTGGCGTTCTATTTGGTCCTGGAAATCCCAACAATTGGAAGCGTGATCTACCCACAATGGCTGCCCGAGCTGGTCGTCCAGATATTCCCACGGCGGCTCATGTGGCCAAGGTGACCTTTGTGGAATTGGCTCAAGTGCATGCTACCTTTTGGTGTCGCGAGGATTTGCTAAAGGATGACTATAGTAGTTGGATGCGAGGACATTCCTGGCTTCAAGGTAAAGGCAAAGAGAGTTGGGAGGCATCGCAAGGACTGTTGACCCTATTTTGGGGCAAGTACTTGGAACGCGAAACCGACGAGTCTAAACCGAAACTGAATTGGGATGCCACGGTGCGTGCTACGGTGGAAAAAGCCATCAAGGGCATCTCTTGGGAGGACCAGCTAAAGAGGCTTCACAAAGATGGTAGGTGGTGCGTTGTCCATGGTGATTGCTGGCCCGGAAATTTCATGTGGATGATCAATAATAATGGTGATCAAGGAGAACAAAAGGATATGCTAAAGCTCCTGGACTGGGAAATGGTAGGCCTTGGCTCCGGGCCTCAAGATCTGGGACAATATGTCTTATCAAACATGGACCCTGCGGAAAGGCGCGATTGCGAAAAGGATCTAGTCCAGACCTACTTTGATGAATTGAAACGGTGCGGAGTGACCAATGTCGATTGGGACTACTGTTGGAGTGAATACAAACTGGGTGGCCTTGAAAGATGGCTCTGGTTCTTGATCTACTTTGTTGGTCAGGAAGGGATGCTCGACTGGGCCCAGTTCTTTCACGAGCAAATTGCAGCTTTTATGAAGGATCATGGCATTACCGCTGATGATGTTGTACAGCCAAGGCCTTAGTTAGAAAAAAAGAGTGAGCCGCTCCCTCAGCAACTTTGCCACTGTATTTTGGCTGCTGCATGGTTGCCAACTGGCTGAAGTGTCTCAACTAAATGCAGGTGACATAAATAATGGAATAACGGTAACATGAGACCTTGAACAACTTTTTGAATGCTCAAGATAATGTAGGTGTCCAGCTAGCTTATGTCCGATCCAGATGCCTTGCTTAGACAGGTGCCATGCATTCTATCAGCTCAGGAGAGACGGCGCCATTAAGGAACACATGATTAGTATGATCCACCCGACCTATGGCGGGGACCTAACTAAACCAACTGTTAGTAGTACTACTACTAGCAGTATTAGTGGCAACAACTAGTATCATAGCATGTACATCACGTGAGTTTTCACTGGTATTGACTGTATGCTGTGTCAAAGGCGTTTTGACTTCTCCGCCACCGCACAATGTTCACAATAATTTCACTATGCTGTTCAGAACATCCATTTCTATATCTCTGTTCTCTGTTCTGCTTTATTTCTTTTTTAACTGCTTCTGGTTGTTGGTTGATCTCGCTCGTTTTATAGTTGCGGGACCACATATACTTTATTTACACAATACCGGTACAACCAAGGTACAACCAAGGGATGGTACAACTAAAAACTAAAAACTACTCAGAGTACAAGACTCCTAAATCCCAGATCAGAATGGCAAGATCTCCGCTTTCCGAAGACTGTGATCGTACTCGGAGATCCTGTGCCGTCTGTTTGTCACTTTATTCAACCTTCATAGGGGACTTCCAAATTATGCATTTTTTTATTAGAGCGAATTTGTCCTAGAAAACCGAACATGTGATATCAAGTAGACTGTACGGTACAGCTGAGGCAATTTCCCTCCGGACTTGATGATCTAATCTTCTTAAAAGCCTAAATTATAGGCACTTTTAATTAATGCTGGTCCTACCATCTACTAAGCCATGTTTATTGCAGGCATCTCGAGAACGAACCCTTGCTCGGTCATCTACAACTGTGACCTATAAGAAACTTCATGCACTTTAAAGTGAATTGAGCGAGAAGGAGGTTTTCACAGGTCTTCTCACTGGTATTGACCACCATTGCTTCATAGTGTTGTCAATGCTTACGTTGACACCTTCAGTTATACAGACCAAATGAGACATAGGAGGCAGTAATTAGATTTATAGAATACCATAATCTGTCTTTACCCGGAAGGCATTTTCCGAAAGCAATCTTATGAAAGCACAGACTGTTGGAAACATTGTACTCAGAGTACGTCGTATTGAGAATGCTGGCACCAAGCATCTCATTTAGCGCAACAAAAGTGGTGATATCCAATACTGCTTGCCATTTTCGAACACTCGAGTGAGTAATAAGTACTAGCTAGCTCTAGTAGTAGAAGTAGCAACGTACTGTACCGGTGGCATATCGCAACAAATTGCAAGCCTTCAGTTCAGGTCTTCTCACTTTTTCCCTGTCATCTATCCGGATACTACAGTACTAGTACAACCAACCCAAAAGCAAAGATGAATCAATCACTGCACTTCTACCTGAACGATCTCGTCGGGAACGTCCAGGAGCTGATCATCACGACGGATAATGCCAGGATACCAATGGAGCAATGCAGCAGCGATGATAGCATATGGGGAGACGAATCTATGCATTCTCGATTTTCGGGGTATTCTTCTTTAATGTCAGATCACATGAGTTGTAGCACGGGTTCCATGGGATCCAGCAGCTCGCGATGGGATAGTCAAGCAAGTGCTGATACTACCAGCAAGGAAAAGAAGAGCCAACAACCCAAGATGCCACCGCGACGATTGAACAGCAGTTCTCCGCCCGTATCACCCATCACCATCAGCACCAGCACCACTGAAGCCCGGTTATCGCGACGATGCAAGTCTTCACCTGCTAGCCGAAAGCGAATAACCGACAGCTTTGCCAATGCCAACGATTATGGTGATGCTGATGATGACGTCGACTGCAGCCGAAGAGCATCATCGTCCTCGCCTGAAAGGCCCATCCTCTCCTTGGCCGATGCTGCTGTTGCTGCAAGCGGAATGCTCCAAATGCCACAGCGCCGGGCAAGTGCCACTGGTATTAGTGAGATATTATGTACACGAAGCGACAAGCAGAGACTTCCGCGGCATCACTGCAAGAGTGTCGATGAAAGCAATACACGGAATGTTGGCGTAATCTTAGAGGAAGCTATTCGTGAGCTTGGGATCGAGGAAGAATTGACAAAGCGTAGCAAGCAATAGTAGAGCATGCACGGTCCGCCCTTGCACTGAAAACAATACTAATGCTATACTAGTTTCCATTTTTTAAGCCTACGATTATGCAGCCAGCCATCTTGTCGCAGTAACTCACAAACTTTACTATTGGGAACTAGAACGGGGGTTGATGCAGGTACCAGCACTACAGTACGTCTTAGCCTTTAGCAGCTAGATACTAGCAGAGCGTCAAGGAGGCGTGTTCGACCCTCGCCTTAGCCACCACGATCATTTTCGAACACAATCACAGGGCATCTACTTAGGAACCACACAGTACGATCTACATGTGCTTGCCCAGTCAGCCACACACCATGGCGAGCGAGGATTGCACAATACAAAAACTCTAGCAGTACTACACTTTAGTTGTTTGGCCGGCATACGAACTTCGATAAAGCAGCCATCAAACAGACAGAATAGCCAGGATCCAGGCCTAGTAGTAGCCCCGAGCTGCATAGCACACACAAGCAACCAGCTTTACAGGTCCCTGAAGAGCCCTACCTACCGCCTGGTACGATGCTAGACGGATCGGAGTTGGATACTACCTGACCTGCCTGCACCAGTTGGATCGATGTGATCATCGAGTACGGATATGTAGCTACACACATACACATAAATGTACATGCCATGATTTACTAGTACTAGTACATACTCTGGAGTAGTAGTAAAAATAAATGATGTACATACATCAGGTACTCCAGTGATGTACATCACAATAATGTAGTAGTATTGGCAACCGACTGACAAACTACTACCTAACTCTGTCTAACCATTGGCAACCGAGAGGATGGTTGATATGGATATTCAGGGCTGTTACGGCGCCGTACCCTGTTGACCACCATGTTCATTAGGTTCGTATGATTCATCCTGGTCGAATGCCTCTTTGCCTCTTTGGCCATTGGGATATTGGCAACCACGCAACTGTTTGCTACGCTACTCTGAGTATCTAGCTAGCTAGACAATACTACATGTACATGTACGTAGTACATATGTATTATAGTACTACTAGACAATAGATGGCAGCGGCGATGAGGTAGCGCCCCAGCTCCGCAACGCCAAACGCCAACCCTGGGTCAGGGCCAGATAGGGTTGAGGCCAGGAGGATAAAATTTTTAAAAGGGAAAAAGACAATGTTAAAGTATCTTAATTCTACTGGTGGTGGTCAGTCACTCCCAAACCCCCTATATCTTCTTTGTTTTTCCTCTAACTCACCACTCGCTATGGGTACCGCATTCTTTCCACGTTTCCTACTTTAAGGCTACTCTCTACAGCACACTATTCTGACCCATCGAAAGTATGAGCGCGGGTCCAGCAACCACATCCAAAAATCTTGCTTAGTATGCTAAATATCTATCTTTTGGGAGCGACGGGCCTGTGTGCCCTCCAATTACTATGAAAGAAGACTTGCCCAACGCCTGTTGAATCTCTAAGTAACCATGCACACGAACCTGGCGCGGCACCGACCAAGCTATCAAGCCAGTATTAAAATTCTTCCACGATATCGAAGAAAGAAAGCTTGGCAATGGCATAAAAGTACTCTATTTTTACTACAAGCAACGGCATTATGAATGGCCCACAGACTAACCCGCGGCACATGGGACAGGCACAATGGAGGTTTGTCCTGAAGACTAGAGGTTCCTTTAGTGCGGACCCGAGGAGGTGGCTGAAAAGCAACAATTGGAGGTGTGTCGAGCCAACCACTGGTGGTCGGTGTGACAGCTCTATTTTGGATCAGAATACAACGAAGACAACTGTCGAGCACTTCTACGTCAAGCCTATGGCTTGCTGGGTCCCCCACTACATCGTCCCCAACCACGTCCCATGTTGCCCGCATTGCAAGGTCAGAGACCACGTTGACGTTGTGAAAGCAAGATGGGTGAACTGCCCAAAAGTTCTGTTTGGTGTGTCAAGACATCGATATCTGGACACTGTCCTTTATCCGTGCAAGAAGTGTGGCAGGAGGTTTGCTGGCTACAACAAGGCTTCAATGCATCTTGATGCTAGCCTGTATTACGGCTTTTTCACGTTCTATCTTTCACACGGTTTTGCCGTGGACGAGGAACTGCATCGATTTGTCATTGAATCTGCTGGAACTGAAGCCACAGCAACAATAGCAACCAAGCTGAGGCGGATGGCATTCGATGCATACTATGAAGAGCACCAGCTTTATTTTACAGCGCTGGGTTTGCACAAGATTCGACCAAAGAAGAAGCAAAAGACAATCCCTCAGCACATGCCAGTTGTAACAAACGATAGAAGACTACAGGAATTACTCAATGCTCGGGCAGCACGGAAGCAGGAACTACAGTCTGCTAAAACAACCTTTGACGTTGCAAGGAGAAACTTTGATGGTGATACGTTAATTGCTAGTATTATTCCAGCAAAGGAGAATCACAACATTCACGGTGACAGGAATCCATTGCCCGGACTTGGTTCCTCCAAACTTCGCAAGTTGATGCGGCATGGTATTTTAACTCTCAAGCAGTTAATTGGAGTGGACCCCAAAGATTACTCTGACGTTCGGGAGCTCAAAGCAATGCCCAATTGGCAGTCTGTGGCTGAAAACTGGTACGACAAGTTGAAGATCGAAATGGGTGCAAAGCAGCTTTATTGGGAGAAGGCCAAGTCTGCTTACGACGAGGCAGTTGATGCTCTTGTGCATCATGGGGGAGTTAACGAGGCGGGGGAACTCAATGATCCACTGGAAGTGCCTGAGGAAGAGCACACCGGACCTGTTGTGTTCTCACCGTTCAAAGATACTCTTGGTTACAATGGGCGTGTATTGTCGAAGTACAGGATTGATAGCATGGTCATGTCGATCTTCAATCAAAGAAGGGAACATCAAGAGCTGAAGATGAAGGCCCTTTTGGCGTGCTGCCTGAAAATTGACTACAACTACAAGTCAATCGACCATGTCCGGGTTTTCAATGGTCAGGGCAAGAGCTTTTGCCCTTTTTATTGCATGGTCACCATTCAGAATGAAGACGGCCAAACTGTTTTCTGGAAAGCACTGAAATTCAGTGAATCAATTACAGAAATCAAGTCGGATCTTATTCGCTTGAGGCTGAGACTCAACAGGAACCGGGCGGCTGCCCATGCTGCTGCTCGTGGTGCCAAAATGTCTGCAGTCGCGGAATTAGCTGATGACCTCCCTGCTCTCAGGCCCCGATTGTCTTCTGATGATGATGATGATGACAGCGACGATGATGATGAAGAGGAGGACCCATTGGATGATGATGATGGAGAGGCAGTGAAGGTATTGTACGTTGACAACTGTTGCAGCGTGAAAGAAATGCTAACAGAAGTTTTCCCCTCTGCCAAAGGTCACGTGAAGTTGGATGCATTTCACTGGCTGAAGCGCTGGAATGAGATGTTGCTGGATCCATCGTCCGCCCAAGCTGGGATCTGTCGAGGTCTCTTCAGTCGAGCTCTGTTCTCAGTTGATCCGGTGGAGTACACACGGGCCAAGGAAGTTATGACTAGGAAGCTCAAGCGAGAACCGACTGTGAAGGAGGTTATGAGGGAGGCAAACTCTGTCATTCCAGGACCAGAGGCACTGAGAGCCAACGTTGAAGCTGTGGTGCACTACATTTCCACCAAGGATGCTGATACTATGAGACATCTGGCCACAAGACGATCCAACGACACATCGCCAAAGCCAAAGTTATTTATGAAGCAATGGAAGATGGAGGACGTTGTTAGGAGGCAATTGAAGCATGTCGATGATGGGTGTCTGTCGGATCCACCAGTGTCCAGATTGAATCTGTTCAGACGCAATGCTGTTACCGGTATCACGTACTGTTGCCGGGGGACGAACACAAATGAACGTGATAATCTTGGTCTCGCCAAGTTGTTGATGGCAACTGTGATTGGTACGTAAGTTAAACTGGCTGCTTTTGTTGTTGTTGCCTTTTACATGCAAGTGTTTGTTATCTAACCAGTGTTTTACAACTACTTGTACTATCACAGGCATCCACAGGGCTGAGCGTATTATGTGCTGTTTCTTTGAAGAAATGAACCGGCGTAAGAACATTGCCAGGCTTGGGGGAGAAGACTTTGTTATCTCCCACACAGAGAAGCTGCTGTTGCTTAATTGTTACGCGGCCACTGTCGGCTTCAAAGAGGCCCCTTACAAGCTTACCGCTCCCAGGAAGTCCAACGGAGACATAGAGGAATTCATGGGGTTCAATTATGAGCCGGTGGAACTTGCTGAGATCTCTAACCCCACGGATGCCTCCAATGCTGGGACTGTTTATGATTCCGACGACCAGCTGGAACAAGGTGTCATTGACAATGATGAAGAAGAGGTGTCACCGGGTCATACACAGCAAATGGATGTCCTCGGATCGATTGTTGGCGAGGATTTGGACATTGAGGTCTTTGCCAGTGATGATGACTACGATGCATTTCTAAATAGATCAGCAAGGAAGGAAACTGAAGTGGAACATGTCCTACAAGACTTAGAAGAAATCGCTGATACTAACGACACTCTGAATGGGGCAATGATCCGAAAAGAACTGAGCAAGCTCCTACCAACAACGGATGGCTGTGAATCAACGATGGAAGCATTCAAAAGGTTGAGTAACCATTGTGAGTGGATACCCTTCCGGTCACCGGATAGTACTGTTGCAGCGACTACTGTAGACAAAGCTGAGGCGGCGCTGTATGCTGAATGGATGGTACCAACCCCACGCTACAACCCCAAGGCGAAGGCACAAAGCCGGCAATCTTTCAAGGCATTTGAAAGAGACTGGAATCAGGAAGTAACTCGACGATTCAAGCTTTGGAGTAGGACGGCACAGGCTGATGATAGTAGTATTGAGAAAGTGGATCGAATCAGATACAAGAGCCGCCAACTGCTTGTTGACTATCATAACCAGTTGGAGCAGAATGCAAGTTTAAGAGCTGTCCTACCAACAGACGACCGTGACAGGGATCGATTGGATGGTCAGTTAAGAGCAACACGAAACCTGCTTCCTACAGCACCACTGGCGGTTAATACGACGCCAAATGTCTACCATGGTGATGGAATCACTCCCTTAGGGGCACCAACGAATCTTAACAGTGATATTGTTGTTGGTGGTCTCCGACCTAAGCCAACAAACATTCCAGAAGCACCATACAGCGTCAAGTTGCCCAACATTCCTGTTATTCCAATGGCACGACCAACAAAACAAACATTCAGAAGTAGAAAGTACTGCATTACTTGTGGATTCAAGAAAACTGAGCATGTCGTTGCTGATGAGGGAGTTGCCAAGACATGCAAGCGGACGTACTGTGGCAAATGCAGGGAGAGAGCTGAGTACCATGGCAATCATGGCTTTGGTGTAACTTGCACAAAACCAACGCACCCGCGACAGAAGAAGTCTGTTGACGATTGGTACCAATTCAGTGTAAGTTGAGGTTGCCTGCCCTGTGAGATAACAAAGACCAAAGGAATCATGACTCACTTCTCTTATCCACTTTACAGACCCCTTCTGGCGCCAATGCAGTGCCACAACAGCAACAGAAGGCCATTCCAGTGCCTGCTCCACCACGACGACCGATTGTTCCAGTGACACAAGTACGAATACCTCCACCACCACAACAACGACCGACAGCAATAGCTCCACTACCTCAACAAGCAACACCAGCAGCACCAGCACTAGTGTTCAATAGCGACGTTTATTGCAAGCTCTGTGGATGGCCAAGTCATGCTGGCTCCTGTCTTGAAGAGAACAGTCTCTGTGGTCTGTGCAACCTTGAATATGCATTACATGCTGCTGATGGACCGGATGGTACAATGATCTATGGCCCTACATGTGATGAGGTTGTTAACCCAGCATGCAGTGCTAATGTAGCTGGTTGGTATAAGGTACGTTGAGGCTGCTTGTTGGATAACAAATGACAACAATTACTAACTTTACTACTATACTTTTCCACTCAACGTTGCAGCATTAGCTAACCACTCAGGGGGATACAGAGTTAACAGCAGGGGCGGCGCTTGCAGCATTGTTAAACTCATGAATAGACCAATTGACATGCTCTAATGAGGCACTCGCCGTGGAGTGGAAGTCTCCTTCATAGTAGTGATATTCAAAGTAGCTAACCCACTCCACCCACAGTAAGTCAGCAGCAACACTACCAATGCCTTGATATTCATGGATCAGTGCCTTAACTTGATAGGATACACAGTCTCTCACTACCCTCTTTGTCTCCTCTCCACCACTCTGCAGAGCCCTGTTGATGCGCCTCAACACCTCTGTGTACCAGATGTAGCTGATGGACTGACCCCACACATACATGCAGTCCATTATGTCACTCAAATCAGGAGGCAAAGGAATGGCTGTTCTCTCCATTATTAGCAC
>JAVCKV010513267.1:0-11472 GCA_032274145.1 Herpochondria borealis | reverse complement strand
CGTTTGAAAGGTCTGGAGGGAGGAGAGTCTCGAAAGAGAGCCCGTTGATCCGTCCTCTTCGGGTGGCGTTGGCTTGGTAGCGGTAGCAGGTGTACTTGCTAGCGTAGATTCTGGCGTCTTGGCTGTGGTCGATGGGGTTGGATTCGCTGTCGTATTCGTTTCCGGAGTTGCCTCATAAGGGTTGATCCGAGCCGTCTTCTTCTTCTTCTTCCCCGTTGTACCTGTGGCCGTACGGAACGTCGAAATTGAATCAGTCTCTTTGACGAATGCTGCCGTTCCTCCCACTTGTGGCGTCACCATGGACGTCAAGTCAAACGTGAACGTGTCTCCATCTTGACGGAGATTGTAATCCGCATCTGCGTCGAGGGTATCCTGCATAATGTCATCGTTAGGTGAATTCACTTGCTGCAGGACGGGGTCCCATGTGCAATCACTGGTACGTTCAATGGCGGAAACCGTAAACGACTTCTCAACCCAGTCGCCGTAAAAGTACCGGAGAATGGGTAAGAGTCCCGCAATCATCGTCTGCGCTTCATCCGCTAGTTGGGGAATGAAGTAAAACCGGATGGAACCATCGGCTTTCCAGCTTGGGGCAATGCAGTGAAACACGGACAGAGACGGAATTTGCTTCGATTTCAGGGACATAATCACTTCACGGAGAGTCAATCCCTTTTCTTTGTCTTCGTTATCCAAACTGAGGATTTCCCATGACGTGGCTCCTTTCATATGAGCACAGAAGGAAGCCTGTCGTGCCGCTACCTGTTGCATCTTGCCGCGTGCGTGGGCACCAATGAGATCTGCAAAGACTGGGATGTAACGCATCTTTACTCCCAATGGGAAGTCAGTGCTGCCATGACTGTAGATCTTTTTGAGCAAAGGCTTGACCTTGGACACGTCTTGCTTGTTCAACACAATGTGGAGCGCCTTGGGAGTATCTGCTTCCGTCCGGTTGGGGTTCCACGTGGAGCCACTGGTGACTTTGATGGCTCTCCAACGTAATCCAATCGAAGCTCCAAACCATTGTTCAAATTCCGCTCTCAGATCTCCGATATCCATATCTCGGAGAGAGTATAAAAACCAGCCGACCTCGACGGTTTGTTCCGCTTGGCAGTGTCGTTCCCACATGCCCATCTTATCATCGTTGAACGACCAGGAGATTTCTTTCATGATCTCCTTGAATGGTTTATTATGAGCCAATAAACATTGGACATAAATGCCGCCGCCTTTGGGTCGGGGGTTGGCGCCCTGGAATAATTCCTTCATCTTACTTACCGATTCCGGGATGGATTCGGCGTTCAGACAATACCAGAATTTATCTTCTTTCCGGTAGGTCACGAGCATTGCCGACTTATCAAAGTCCTTCACCTTCTTAAACCACTTCCGGAACTGCTCGGCTAGAACCAGATTGCCTTCCGTTGATGGTTTTGCCCAAACTTTCAGATCATACCTCCTGACGAATTTTCGCTTGATGTTCTTGTCTGGTAATCGCGCATAATAGCGCTTAATGAGTCCTTCCACTGGTGTGAAGGACTTCTCCTTCGCTTGACTCGTTGGTTTCGCCGCTGGTTTTTTGTTGAGGTCATCGTTGTCCTTGTCGTGGTCGCCTGCTGCTGTAGCCACTTTTTCCGGTTGCTCAGTATCCTTGTTTCCTGGAACCACCTGTACTACCTCCGGTTGATCCTCCGCTTCTTCGTCATCCTCATCATCCTCATCGTCTTCGTCATCTTCGTCGTCATCCTCATTGCCGTCTTCTTTTTCCATTTCGTCACCGCCATCTTCCTTTTCTTTTTCATCATCATCTTCATCTGTAGCCATTTCTACATCCTTCTCATTCTTCTTTTCACTCATCGTTTCTTCCTTAGAATCCTTGTCATCTTGGTGCTGTTCTGCTGCTTCTTCTTCATCTTCCATTTGTTTCCAATCGTCGAATGCTTTTTCCATTTCAATTCGTTTCGTTTCGTCGTCGGGGGACTCGGCATTATTTGTCTTTACCGAGTCGTTGTTCTTCGTTGTTGCTGCCGGTTTTTCATCATCTTGCCATTCTGCTTCTTCGTCGTCATCTTCATCATCATCATCGTTATCGTTCTGCTTTTGTGCTGCAAGTTCGACACGTTCGTAGGTCAATCTTCGTTGAGTATTTGTGCGCGTCGGAGTTCCTGGTGTAGGAGGCGACGATGACCGTTCGTCCTCCGACGGGGAATCCATCAACGCCGCTGCTTCTTCTCTTTCCTTCGCTCGTTTTGCTTCATTCTTGTCCCGCATATCCTGCAAGGTCAACTGACGAGCAGTGCGATGCTTCTTCTTTTTGGGGGACTGTCCAGATTGCCGTTTTGGTCGTCTTCGATTCCCCATGGTCAAGGTGCGTTTGGGGGCGTAGACGCTACGGTGATGCTAGTATGTACTACGTACGTAGACGGTAGTATGGGTTTTAATTTTGTCTTCGGTGGGATTGTAAAGGACGACTCCCAACCAGTTCTGGAACATAAGCCAGTAGCGGGAGAAGATAGTAGAAGATGCTGAACATCATTCTCACGCTTCACATTGCACAAGCAACGAAAACAATGCTGGTGGGACCAACTATCTTAGTCCTGTTTCAACACATTCTCCATCCACAATGTCGAAGAACAAGGTTCACATTTAGAGAAGAAGTTCAAGTTGATTCGCATTTGTTCACGAGCGGTATTTGGGATAAATACTTCTTCCAGAGCTCGAGCTCGCCCTGTGCTACGGTAGCAGTAGCTCGTAGCTTTCATTTTTTGAACAAACTTGACTTCTCAACAATGACAATGGTACACGTCTCTGGTTGTTGGTTCTGAGGCGAATGACACGCACACTAGCCATGGCGACGATGACACGAACCACACCATTGACGGGTCGTGTCGAGTATCGGCTGCAGTTGTCATCCAATTCCAGTGATTTCACCAAGAAACGAAGTGCAACACCTCCGTCGTTTACGGATGCCGGCATCTTCTTGGTCACTCCAACGCACCAAGAGTACCTCTTGGTGGTCCCTCAATCGCTCCTCAAGAAGGTATGTGATGCCGTTCGATTTAAATATCCAGTCAAGGTGACACGTTATACTACTTTCGACATGAAATCGAGTGGCGAAACCAAAGCAACTCTTGTGGAAGTGCACGAAATAGAGGTGACTGCGCATCAGGATGATGATGCACGCAACCATGAATCTTGGGACAATGCTCTCACGTTGAACGAGTTTCAGGAGAAGGAAAACGAGAGTGAAACTGGCATGTTTACAATCACAGCGACCGTGGATGCGATATCTCCCGTCATTGCTGTGCTTCCCTCCGATCCCTTTTGCTTGATGCAAGTCTATGAAGAAGCGCACGACGACGACGAAACGTACATGTGCATGATTGTCGTCATCAAGGGAGCTGATGCCCTGGCATGTCAAGCTGGATTATTACCTGGTGATGAAATCGTCCTCCAAAATGTTCGACGCCAGCGATGGACTGTGAAATCCTATCCAAACGTTGCTGGTCGGGTCATGGTTATGACGGATGCAGCATCCGTGATTTGGAACTCAAGTAGTGTTGTTGACGTTGTTTCTACTGCACCAATCAACATGGTGATGCTTCAAGGAACTGTTTCGAATATCATAGTAAGCAAGGCTGGTGCTATTCATGCTGTTGAGCTATTGGGCAACGAGGGTCGCAAGTTTGTCATTATCCTTTCCCACTTTCCCATGTCTACGAATCTACAATACGGGTTGCGCAAGGGTGCTGTGATTCGAGCGATTCATGTGCATCCATTGCTGACAGAGTCCTACTATGGAGCTTGTCTGAGATCGACTCTGGTCATTCTACAGCCAGCCTCGTGGGCACCAACGACGTACCTGGGGTCATGCGTCATGATGAAGGAAGCTTTTGTACCATGGAAGTATGCGAGAATACGAACCTCTTGTTTGAAACAAGCACTACAACTGCACGTCAAGGAAGGCGTTAACAATATACCTTGCGAGGACCTTGTCGAAGCCCTCGTGTGTCTCCATCGCCAGGGAACTACCTCGGCGAAGAAGAGCAAGCGTCGTGACCAGTTTGCAGAGTTTTTGGATCATGATGGCAGCAATGTCGATGCAGTCTCTGGATGCCACATGAGTCATACAAAACCACTCAACACTCCCATTCTCTGGACCCTTTCACACCTCAAGCAAGCTCTGTTGTTTGAGGAGCTACAGGATCGATTGGAGAGTTGGATTGAGGACAAGAAGGGTAAAATCCAAGGCGGTACAGTTGCATCGATGCAGCTACGACCTCGCGAACTTACTCCCAGTGACCTTCTCTGCATCGTTGGCAAGGTTTCTACACTATCCGATAAAACTGTGCTCCTTTCGGACAACAGTGTCTCTTGTCCAATCTCTACAAGTGCGCCCTTACCACCTCGTGTCATCGATTGCGATGTTGTTGCAAGTGTGGGTGTTTGTGTGGTGTCTGCGTTGTGTTTGGGCTCGTTCGCAAAGACAGAAAAGAGTGCAGCATCGCGAGTGGTGAATTTGGCAGCTTGGAATAAGCAGGTGTCAGGAGACGGTTCGTGCACTCTAGTTGCTTTGAAAGATCATGTCTTTATTGCTTCGATCCACGTTCATTGTGAAACTCTTGTCAAGCTTTACGAAAATAAGATCCTGCAAACTCCGATATCATCCAAGCGAGATGTGAACACTGTGGAAGAGATGCTCGCCCCGACCAAACAGAAGGACCGCGCCTCCTTTCGTGGTATCCTGTGTCGCCAAAGGTTGAGATTCGCCAGGATTAAGAAGGGTGTCTTCCGTGGAACGACGTTGACCCTTGCACACTGTTCACTGCCTGATTCGTCATCATTGGACGCTGATGAGATTTCGCTCCGACAAGAACTCGAACTCAAGGTTGCAGTGTCCGTTCCTCAGCAGAATCTAGCAATTCTTTTGAAAGCAGTTCAAAAGCTGCTTTCCGATCATTCTGGGGTTCTACTGGAGGAACAGATTCACCTGGCAGCGGCTTGGTGGAGATTATCAGACGGCTCGTCATCCGCGTTGATGGCGTGTGGTGTTGATGAGATTTTAAAAGGTCCGAACGATAGCTCAAACGTCAGTCGCTTCGTGCCGCTAGTTCTAGCACCCACTTCAGCCTTGGAACACGGCAATATTGGATTCCTCCGTTTCAAATGTGATATTGGAGAGGTGCAAGCAACACTGGTAGAGGTCACCAACATTCCCGTCAACCAGCTTAGTGGTCCAAGCGCCAGGTTTCATGCCCTCGGGGGCCAGAAGTTTCTGCCTGGCATGCTTCCTAGACTGCCACTTCGAAAGGTACCTCCGAATGGAGATGCACCGGATGGTATTGAGCAGGTGACGCTTGGCGATTTGCAAAGAGCAATCTGTGCCGAAATTCGAAACTGCTCCCACCGCAAGCTGGCGCCTTCCATGACAAGGTACATTCGAGACGTGAATTTCCTTGCAGTTGGGTTCTGTAAAGTTCACATCGAGTGCTCGCAATGTTTTAAGCCTCTTGTGAGGTCAAACGCTGACAAGAAGATGAAGCATGCCTCTGGTGTTGTTGCATACACAGCTGGGCCACAAAAGAGCTTTTGGAAAAATCCGCTCCGCCTCGATGGAAAAGACAATGCTTCTGCGGGTGGGGAGAAGCGTCGCCACAACATGATGTGTGTCAACCAATGCCCGATCGAAAATGCAGCAGTACATTGGGAATGTAGTGGAATGGTGGACGACGGCACAGGCCAGGCCAAGTTGTACGCTGAACGGGAAGCGGCTCTTGCCTTGCTCGGGATGGGTAAATCAGTGGCGGATGTTATTGAAGCAGGAGCTTGGGAGGCAGAGAATGGTATCTGCTTTCAAAAGACTATGCCTCCGCCGTCCTTTGTGAAACAGGCCATTCGGGAAGCGCAACTGGTCGCGAGGGGACAAAGAAAGAAGAGGAGCAATCAGGATATTCTAAAGCTTTTGATGCCATCGGTGCGTGCTTCGTATCTGCTACATCACCACTGTGGAAACATACGCGGCACAGCGCAAACGATTAACTGCTTTGTTCGCTGCAAACCAATCGCAGCATTCCACCTGAATCGTACCGAAGTGGAAACTTTTGCAGGCCAAGGAAAGACTACAGATACAGTGGTATACTCTCTACCATCACTGAAACTCCACCTCATTGACACGGCATAAGCTAAGGCAGAACGACTATCCGTACCGGCAGTCTGTTGGAGTATGGATAGTCTGGTTTCAATTGAGCTACATGTTGAATGTAGTTCTACTTTATTAGAGGGAAACTTGAACCGCATCGTACTGAAAAGGACAGTACAGTCAAGGTACAGTACTGATTTTTCCACAAAAGTTGGCATGTCATTCCGTTTATCCGTTTATTTTTATTTTCGCATTATGCGCCACGAATACAATATATCTCATAGCGCACCTCACGTGACGTCATAATATCAAATTCTTGTAACCGAGAACGTTATGTCACACACTCACATTTTGATCGCCAATACATTCTCACATTTTCACTTTTGCACACCACACCACATCACATCACATCACATCACACAGGTGTATGCTTTGATGCGTTACCACTTGATAACCTATCAAATCTCTGAGGTTTGATCAACATTAGTTCTGCGACTGGAAAGGACCCGCATCGACGGAAGACTACGGCGACTTGAGAATGAGGTTCCCAAAAATATCTCTGCTGCTACCACTCGTTGCGCTTGACCGAAAAGTACTCGCCGAGAATGCGGAGCACAAGCAGCCAGAACTCGCTAGTCTCTTCCAGGATGATGTGAGCTACTGGAGTCGATTACTTATGTATAGTGATGCTGCGTCAATGACGTCGAATCCACCAACACCGAGACCAACTGAGTCTCCATCACAGGACATCTCGACTTCACTTCCATCGTCTCTTCCTTCTAAAGGACCCACTTCAAAACCCACGGAGGACCCGTCTGTATCTCCTTCTCCAGATCCCTCAAGTGATCCATCTCTGTCTCCTTCTCCAGATCCCTCGAGTAATCCATCGCTGGCCCCCTCTCCAGATCGCTCGAGTGATCCATCGCTGTCTCCATCTCCAGTTCCCTCAAGTGATCAATCGTTGTCGCCGTCTCCAGAGCCCTCCAGCAATCCGACATCAGTTCCTACACCAGACCCCTCTAGCCTCTCATCGTCGATGCCTTCAAGTACTCCCCCTTCGTCGTCTCCATCACTCCTTGTTTCGTCTTCTCCGTCTTTGATTCCAACTTCAACCCCGTCTTTGCTTCCTTCCTCCGAACCGAGTGAAGCGCAAATATGTTTCGTCGATGTAAGTCTAGTGAATGCGAATGCGACAAAGTGATTTTCTTTTCTCACCCGTTTTTGTCCCTTAGGTGTCAATACTGTGCACGGACGCAAACGGAACCGACTGCGCTTCTATCACAGCCCCCGATGAAGAATGCTCTGATGGTGGCGCTATCGACTTGCTTTCTTTCATGTACGTTGGAGGCCTATGCAATCAGTCAAGAAATTCCCAAGACAACGACAGCTGCAGAGATTTCAATGGCGGTCCAATTGGAGGCCCCGATAGCAGAATCGTGTGTGCCAACGGTGTTGGCAACACTTTTCATGACGCGATCGTTTCGGTTGGTGAAATGGTGGTCATTCAGGCTCCTTTCGGTCCAGAGAGTGATAGGCTTTTCTGTACTATCTCAGCCAACGAAACCCAGCTACAGACTGTTGTAGTATCGGGTGAGGAGAATTTCTTCCTGAAGGACATATACGGAAGCTTGCAGTTGGAGAGATGCAATACGCAGAGTTGTATGGTCCCAATTACGTACACTTACGTTATTGAAAACACTGGAAATGTTGCCCTGGAAGTAGTCTCGGTTGATCGAACTCGCAGCGGTCAGAGCGATGACTTGATCGACGACGTTGACCCAAAGTCACTCATTGCTGGCGAGTCAACTCAAGTGCAAGAACCCGAGGTTCTCGATGTTTGTGCCATTGGGTCGTTCGAAACCGTCGTTCGTGTCATAGCTGATTCGGAACAAGGAATCTCGTGTGCAGCAATGGACGACTACTCCTTTTCTGTCGTGCCAGCATGTCGCATCAACTTGGAAGTTGGCTGTACCGTGCAGGATGGTGCTCTTGCTGGCCAAGACTGCAGGATGTTGGAGGGAGTCTCCATGCCTCAGTGCTCCGGATCTGGGCCTTCTGAGGTGTGCTTTCTCTATACGGCAAATCGATGTGAACAGAACGCAACTGCCCCTGGAATATTGGAGTGCGAAGACTTCGGGTTTGGACCCCAGGTACTGGCTGAGGTGAGTGTCTCGGATGACACGAGTGTTATTCAGACCGAGGTGGTCATGGCGGGAAATGAGTTTTGCGTGACCAATGACGGAAACGTTCTTCCGGCATCGCTATTCTTCAACGTTTCTATACCCAACGGAGGCAGCCTGAGCCAAGTCGTTCAAATCGATACTTCCTGTACTGGAATTGGTCTAAGACTCCTGGATTCATTCGGTGCCCTTGACTTCGTTCGATATGTAAACGGCAATGGAGAGCAAGATTGCTTCACGCAGGTTGAGTACGACTACGTCATTGCGAATACCGGTCCTGTCACGTTAAATATCACTGAATTGATTCGCACACTTAACTCAGTGCCTCGGAGCTTGATTCCAGACAACACCGATCCTGTCGAGCTGCAACTCGTTCCGTTGGACAAATACAGCACCACAGAATCAGTCACAGTTCAGAGGTGTATGGATATCCAGTATATTCTCACTGCGACAACGATGGCCCTAGTGAAAGATTCTGCTCTCTGCAACGACATGGATGACTTTGCGTTCGACATTGTAGCCGGAACTCCTTCCCCGACAAATTCGCCAAGTATCGCTCCGACTCCTGGTCCGCCATCATCTCCAACAGGTTCACCAAGTACTGTCCCTGAATCCATACCGCCATCTGCAAGCTGTTCCGTCAGCCTCGAGTCGGAATGTATCGCGGAAGATGGCTCAGAAAGCTGCGACACAATTAAACTTGACACGGAATGCGAAGACTTGCCCTTTATCGAGACGTTCAAGTATAACGGTGGAAGCTGCGCTCAATCGTTCAACCTTCAGCCTCCATCCGTCTTCAACTGCACAGATTTTGGAACTGGTCCACCATCCGAGAGTGGGGCACAATCATTCATAGTTGTGTCCGACGCCGAAAGTGGTGCTGTCTACTTCAAAGAGCTCGTTTCAATCGGGGGAAACTTCTCGATTGAAGATGGCGGTAATGACCTTGCACCTCTTCTGAGTGTTGCTGTCTACCGATCGGCAGACGCTACTGACTTGTTGCAAACAATCATCATCCAGGCATCTTGCGATCGAGACTTCTTCTTGAAGGATCGATTTGGGTCGATCCAGCTTATTAGCTTCGTGAATCAAGAACAGGGAGAAGTTTCGTGTTTCCTTAATGTGCTACTCTCTTTCGATGCCGAAAATGTTGGGGAACTCAACAACGCAACTCTGCAGTCACTTGTGAGCCAGGGAAACATCGGATCCTTCGATCTTACCGACGCAGTGAATGGCGTGGTGATAATTCCCGGAGCATCGCAGACATTCACACAAAGGGTGGAGCTGGATATGACAACGCGTCAAGTTTACACCGCGATCAACACACTCGCAGCTATCTCATCGCCACA
Organism: Herpochondria borealis; assembly: GCA_032274145.1. Classification (NCBI taxonomy): domain Eukaryota; phylum Rhodophyta; class Florideophyceae; order Ceramiales; family Ceramiaceae; genus Herpochondria; species Herpochondria borealis. The sequence continues at coordinate 1,813 of JAVCKV010513267.1, read as the reverse complement.
AGGGTTTGGGTGCGCCGACATGGATAACTTGATGTTCGAAGCTGGAAATGCCTTGCCTCCTGGCGTTCCAACTCTTACTCCATCCTCCTCCCCAAGTACTACAGTGGCTCCAACGCTCCTGCCGGAGAATGCTGAGTGTGTCTTGTTGCCTGAGACAACCTGTTTGGTAACACAAGGACCAAACGTAGCGTGCGAGAGCCTAAAGAGCCCTACCAACCTCATTTGTGACGGCAACGAGAATCCAACCGAGTTGGCCTTCCGCTACAATGGAGGCTCATGTCCTGGCGACAACAATGCCGTTGGTTTTCGTTGCGATAACCGCAACGGAGGGCCTTCTGGTCGACCAAATGTCTGGATGACTGTGGTCTCTAGAGGAGAGATATGGTTTGACGAAGCTGTCAACCAAGACGACTTTATCCCGGTCAGAGCCAACTTTGCCGATGTGACAGACATCACAATTTCTTCAGTCGACAACAATCAAGCTGGCACACTGCTTCAAAATATGCGCTTGAGAACGACCTGTGATGTCACAGATGATCTGACTCTCTTGACTTCATTTGGTTCCCTAGATTTGATTGGATTCTCCAACAGACCATCTGGAACGAATTGGGGTTCGGCAATGGTGACAGTGAGGTATCATGTAGGTGTCCAAAGTGCGACGCAAGCAGTCGTTCAGCGTGCAGAATCAATCGGTGCCTTCGCTGGTCAACGAGTGCTGAGAGCAGCACCATCCGAAGCGATCGGAACAAGAGACATGCTCGATCTTGGAGTTGAAAGCGATACTCTCGACTTGACAACTGGGATAGAAACAACATACAACTTCTTCCTGACAGTGAATGGCACCGCAGCGGCAAACGCAGCCAATGCTTGCGGAGAGACTGACGAGTTCTCATTTACGGTGGTGTAGAAAAGTTTGCGGCGTTCCAAGAAGGATGGCGAAGACAGTGCAGAGCGTGGAAATTTCATTTGTGGATGTGTCGTTGTGTTTTGCCTAATATGTAGCGATGAGAACCTCCTGTCCCAGGGCAGTCATACTAATCATGATCCTACTAAATAATAGATTGTATTTGTTCATAGTTGCAAGTTTTTACCCTACTCCTCCATGTGTGTTTATTGATAGCTGTATAGATATTGGATATAACGTACAGAAAACGGGTGGGCTCCCTTTCGAGGGAACTTATACTTCGACCGGACCTTGCTGCCCGCGTAGGTCCCGATCAGGTATCAGACGGGAAGTCGTCTCAAGGCAAGATTTCCGTATCTCAATCGATGTCGTTTAGCCGAAACATTGCTAAATGATTTGCACTCAGCTGCCATTTGTGAGTGGTGCACGAACAGCATTTCTACACTATAGAATAGGCATCTTCCTCAGCATTACCATCAACGCACCACCCGCCAATGGCAGAGCATGACTTGTCTTTCGCATGTTCATCAAGGTAAGGCGATTATCCTATACTGGAGTAGGTATCTTCCAGAAATCTCGGATGAGCTGTCGTGAAACCATCTGGAAGGCAAGGGAAAGTCCAGGCTCACAGTAGGTGCAGACAACCGCCTCGTCATCAGTCCCATTTGGAGGTACACGACACGTGTATCGGCACAACTTGCAGAGGACGCATTGCATGTAGCGGCTATAATAAACTATGGGTTTGGGACATTCTACGAGTATTAGATGAAATTTCATTCACAGAACTGGAACCAAACGCTCAAGTTATATTCTACTCGCTATAGTGGAGAACACATAGCCGCATTTTGCTTGGAACTCTTGCTTTGTGAGTCACAGAAAACATACTATTTGAAACGACTGACTCATTAT
>JAVCKV010513266.1:0-36237 GCA_032274145.1 Herpochondria borealis | reverse complement strand
GTGATTTCGAGCCGAGATGTTTTGACCGAAGAGGCTGTGTTGGAGGCACCTTGTGCTGAAGAAGCCCAGTCGGACCTAGAAGTAACGCACAGCGATGACGAGGAGCCGGCTAGTTTGTTTGATCACGACCATTTGTCAGCACTTGATCAGTCTATTGAGGTGACGGCTGCCGATCTGGCGCAACCTCCGATTGCCAGCAACAACATGCCTGGAGATGACGAAGGCCAATTAAAGGATAATGTCCTACATGTCAAGAAGGCATTGAACACTGTTGAAAGTGTGGAGCCAAACTTTTCGAGCCGAGATGTTCTGACCGAAGATGTTGTGTCGGAGGAAAGTTGTGCTGAAGAGGCCCAATCAGACCTAGAAAAAAGGCGCAGCAACAACGAGGAGGCGGCTAGTTTGTCGGAACACGACATTGAATCAAAGGATCGTGTCCTACCAGTCAAGAAGGCATTGAACACCATTGAAAGTGAGGAGCCCAACTTGGTGGTTTCTCCCCGAGACGTTCTGACCGAAGAGGCTGTGTTGGAGGAATCTTGTGCTGAAGACGAAGACCAATCAGAGGAAAGTGTTCTGCCTGCCGAGAAAGCAGTGGAAGCTTCAGAGGCGGATGGATGTGTAGAGTCTAACTTGGTGATTTCGAGCCGAGATGTTTTGGCCGAAGAGTCTGTGTTGGAGGTACCTTGTGCTGAAGAGGCCCAGTCGGACCTAGAAGTAACTCACAACAACGACAAGGAGGTGGCTAGTTTGTCTGAGCACGACAATTCGTCAGCTCTTGATCAGTCTGTCGAGGTGACGGCTGCCGAGAAGGCATTGGATACCATTGAATGCGTGCAGCGCGACTTCATGATTTCGAGCCAAGACGTTTTGCCCGAAGAATTTGTGTTGGAAGCACCTTGTGCTGAAGAGGCCGAGCCGGACCGAGAAGTTATGGACAGCGAGGAGGAGGCGGCTAGTTTGTCTGAGCGCGACAATTCTTCAGCTCTAGAGGACAGCTTCCTACCCATCAAGGAGGCATTGGATACTGTCGAATGTTTGGATCTCGACTTGGTGGACTCGAGTCTAGATTGTTCTCTAGGCAATGAATCTCCTGGTGTCTCCAAACTCAATCAGATTGCCTCGCCTGCTGTGGAAGGAATCCGAGTAACTCCTTTCAATGATGCGACGGAGCAAAGAAACGCGATTTTGCTTGTCGATTTGCCAACCAACGAGAAATCTATTCCTGATTCCTGCCCCGACGCCACTTCGGCGGAATTGAAAGCTGACGTGGCGGCATCCATCGACAACCGGATGCCAGTGGCGCCGTCGGTGGTTAAGGCAATTGGAGAAATCAACGCTGAATCTGTCTCTTTAGAGAAGACGGAAGACTTGCACGAGACGGACAAGACGAATGCGGAGGTTGTTGTAGAAGCAGCAAGCGCTGAGGAGGTCCAAGTTGGACAATATTCGGCTCCCACGACCAAGGACATGCCAACCACAAATACCTCTGTGACGAATAAACCCGATGCAGAGCCACCGATCCCCACTGATGGAATCAGAAGCGCTCTTCAGGCCTCTACCATTGTGTCTCCCCCCAGCACCCCAGAGCAGCAACACGAAGCTCGAGCAACTACAAATACATTTTCAAAGTTGGAGCCTCACGAGGATGAAGTTGACGAGACTTCACAGATTCAGGTTCAGATTCTGGATACCGACATGACTGAGGGCCTCACTGGTGGTGTTCGATCACCAGGACATGGGACGTTTCCTATGGCCGATGAAACGAATTGTGGCATGTTCAGCGTTCTAGAGGGGGCAATGCTCATGGAAACCTTCGACATTGATTTCAACGATATTATAGAACGTCAGGATGACGCACCCGAGGATTCCAATGAGCGTGGTTTCACGAGGAAAGCTTCGGACAGTTGGGCTCTATTCAGTGTTTTGGAGGGTGCGATGATGCTGGAAGATGACCTCTCCGATTCTGGTTCGATTGTCAAATCGTCCGCAAATAAGAAAGCAACTACCCGGAGTGCTACTGGGCAAACTGAAGAGACACCGACTCCTCTTCTACCCGAAGATACCAAGATGGATGTCTCCGAGGAATTGCCCCACTTTGCAGGAGAGTTGGCAGAGGCAACCGACGAATCATCCCAGCGAAATTCGGTCGATCCAGGCTTTATCGCTAGCAAGGTTGCTGTCGTAACTGAGAGATTCGAAAAGGAGGTTCAATACGCTATGGACAACCACGCCTCTGAGTTGCAAGAGGATAGCCTGGCGGGCAGCGGGCACGACTTTCGGGCTGAGGACTACATCAAAAGATGGGAGGAAAGGTTTCCAGGTACTCTTTCTCTAGAACAGGAATCTATGCTGATCGCAAACTTTCCACACGGATCAACGAAGGAGACTGATATCAAGAAATGGGAAGATGAATTCTCGACGAGTATTTCGCAGTCGCAGAGATCAGCGAGATCGATGCTTTTGATCGACAGCTTTTCAATTGCAAAGAGTGGAGAGGGATTACATGAAGGCGATGAAGGCGATGAAGGCGATGAAGGCGAGTCTCCCAAAATCCAGGTGAATGAGGGTGTCATTGCACCTGAAGGTCACAGCGAAGATGACCAGCCCGCTACTGGTGCACAAGAGAAGGAAGAAGAAATTCAACCGACTTCTACAGCAGATGTGGAGCAAGAAGCCAACGACGATACGAGAGACTGCGGTGACGAAAATACGACAGAAATCAACGAGAAAGACTCCTTCCATGCTGAAAGCTACATCGAAAATTGGGAAGAGAATTTCAATGACCAAGAGACGGAAGCAGAGCAAGCGGAAGAAGAATTGATTGATAAGAATACAACAGAAGGCAACAAAGACCAAACGATTGACAGACAAGAAAGCGAAGAGAGCCGACCAGAAGAGACAAGATTTGACGTAATTATACGACCAGCATACGAGGAAGAAGAGAGGAGAGTTGAAGTGCAGGAGGCCTCGATTGAAGAGCAAAATTCATTTCATCCCGAGTACTACATTCGAAAGTGGGAAGTGGAATTCAAGAAACTCCTAGCGCAGGACACTGCCTCCGTACAGGTAGAATCAGATGAGAGAAGCATTGGCCAGCAAAACTCATTCCACCCTGAGTACTACATTCGCAAATGGGAAGCTGAATTTAAGAGAATCATTTCTCAAGAAGATTCAAGTTCAAACATTAACAGCGAGAGAACTCTTGAAGAGACGGAATCCAGAGAGATCGAAAAGCAAAGCTCGTTTAGCCCAGAGGTCTACATTCGAAAGTGGGAAACGGATTTTAAGAGAATCATTGCTCATGATGAGGCAGAGACAGAAACAGAGATTTACGGAGTGCAGTCCCAGGACTCGTTTAGTCCAGAGCTATACATTCGGAAGTGGGAGAAAGAATTCAAAAGGATTTCTCATAGTATGTCATCACATGACGACGCCTAGACCAGACTCGGTGGCTGGGTCAGTCCATCAATAGCGGCCATGTACAGGTGCATGTGGTGCTGATAAAGTAATTGGTGGCACACCGCAGCAGCCAACCGTCCACCCCCACTTCCGCCAGAAGGACCCAAGAATCCTTATTCTGAAACAGTGAACGAACAAAATATGAAAGTGTACCTACATTAGACGTCTTTTTGTAGAATGTGATCCTCAAACAAGTAGAAGCGTACGCTTACGCAAGAACCCCATGTGTCAAAAGGATATGCTTGTGAGGGATACTGCTGCAGTTGCTCCCTACATATTTATAAGAGACTGAGACACCCCTCAAGTCTCCAAAAGAGTGGAATAACGACAATACTGCAACCAGGCCAAAACTCTTAGCAATAGAGGTTGATTTCAATTCAAGCAAGGATGTCAACGACGAAAAAAGCTAGTATGTTTGCTCTTGCGCTGTGACGCCTGAGATCCATGTACCCGCTGGTCCTCCAGAAGGCTAACACACCAGGACTCGGAAAACAGCTGTACACCATCAACTGCGACTATGGTGACTGGCACAGAAATTCTTTATCGGCAAGCCGTTGCTTGCACGCGGTTTCTAAGTGAGGTAATCCAGCTGAGAACCACGTGGCTCAACGCTCACACAGTGCACCATGATGTCTAAGTAGCTAGCCTACAACGTCCAAGGGGGCGGGTGTGGTTGTGAGCTGTCCTTGTGTGTGCGATAAGCGTTGAGTGGGAAGTGAGGAGCGCCACACGTGTTATGCGCGCTCGAAATTTTCGACTCCGGCGATTTCGGTATAGCAAATTTAGATCGGCTGGTCAAAGTGTCGTTTTAAATATTCGGAACCGTGCTCTTCGAAATAGTTAGCACTTGCCATCCTCCGTTGAGTTGGCGTGCTCCATACTTACATCATATAAGTATACATGGATTAGGTATTTATATATATTCGCCAAGATTGGCTGTCCAACTGAAGAATCCTATCCTCTCTCTCGCTACTCACCATTTTGCCAAAACACAAGCGAGGCGTTGAAGTGATCCAGAGCATTGAGTCTTTTGTTGGTGTCAAACAAGGACCACGGCTCTGCAATGGCAACCCTATCGCCAACTCTATCACCAACCCACACGTCGTCAATCGACTACTCGATTGACGGTCTGATTGATGACTACTCCAGAAAGAGGACGACCTTCTCGACACTCATGCGCCCTGAGGTCTGCGATGACGAGGGGCAGCTGTGGGTGAACCCAGGAGAAATCAAATCGGCTCCGACTTCACCGGCATCGGCTAACCGCGGCAGAAAAAATCCCAAGACGGGGTTTGAAAGGTTCAGCATGGGTCGTCACAAACCAGACTCTTACCTGCAGTCAGCTGGAAGCGAAATGAGCGACGTTTCTCGCCAAGATAGCGAGGAGTACTCAAGAGAGGAGTATTCTGATGAGCGGATCCCACCGGAAAGTTCTAACAGTTACGCTCGTGGTCGCCATCTGTCTAGGTCTGAAAGTGCAGTTGCAGCTAAATCCAGAAAGAAGAGAAGGGCAAAAGCCCTGAAAGCACACGAGAAACACAATGCTCGCTCGGCAGCCACCAACGAATACAACAAGCAGATCTTGCCGCAATCTAAGCGCGAAAGTGGAAAACAGACGTTGGATGAGACTGATGCATACCCATGGTTGGCAAACCCCAACAACCTCAACATCCTCGACACCTCCAATCCCATTGACACTGAGTCTACCAGGCATCGAAGCAGGTTCAACACAGCCTCAAGCTTTATTTCAGAGGTATCAGATATGACAAACAACAGCGAAATGAAATCATCGAAACAGGGGGGGAAGCGTGATCATAAACTCAAAAACCCGCACGACGAAGCGCACATTGAAACAATCGTTCGAGAAGTCAGATCAAAGATTCTGCTTCCACCGAAATCTTCAGACTACGACGAGGGCGAGGTCGAGCGGCTCATTCGAGAAGCTATTTCGAAGAGCCCACCCCCACATAGACCTAGCGACGACAGTGGAAGCGGATCGAATTCAGATGAAAAATCGATGTCGTCCGACTCGAAATTCACATATTCTCCTGTTTCTTCCGTGGATTCTGAGACAGAACGTAGAGCCTCCACGGAGGGAACGACAGCATCCACAAAATCCGAGGGTGATAAAGGCATGTCAATCGACTCGGCTATTGCCCAGGTCGTTCCCAGAAGAGACGGAAGTGACATGGACGAGATTTTGCTCCAGAGAGCCACTACGGAGGAAACTGTCCCCTTCGACGAGAGCCCGAGAAAAAGCAGAAGGAGACCAGCTTCAATCAGATATTCACGGTCAGGCAAGAAGTCGGACCAAAACACGTCAAAGACCTTGGCGATCCAACGCTCAAAACGCGATTCACACCAGCGTGAGGAACCTACCAGCGACAGCTCCGACGACAGCGAAGAAAGCGACGACAGCGACGAGGGCAGTCTGAACGATTCTTCACACATTAGTGTGCGAAGTGATTCCTACACGGAAGAATATGAGGAAGGTTTGGTCTCTGCTATCTACAGGGAGACGATCCTGAGCTTGCAGCCTTCAGTCGTCTCGCACAACGCATCTGAGAAGAAGCAAGCAGGCCGTGCCGGCCTCTGCTTCTTTTGTGGTGAAGGTGAGAGTGATCTGTATTTACCCATTGACGAGGCAGACGAAGACGAGTGGGTCGAGGAGGAGGCAAGAGATGCCTTCCTCGATGAGGATAGCGGTGATGAAGATACGAGAGAGGCATGTTCGATGGAAACCGCGAATGAGAATGTCATCATAGACGAACTTCCTATTGACGCAATGTTCGACGACGCTGAATCCGAAGACGAAGAGAGCGGTAACGATGAACTTCCTGAAACGCCGTCGGTTCGTAATGGACATGTTGAAACCCCGCATCATATCACGCAGCGATCATGCATTGATTCATTGAAGAACACATCGGGGCAACTCGACGAATCAAATGGTCATGATTCATCCAACGGAAACTATGCCTTTGTATTTTGGCAGTCTCGGTCGGAAGACGAAGGGGCTGGCTCAGAAACGGACTCGGACTTTGGCTGCTCATCCTCAGAAGATGATGATGATATGACTGCCGGATCGCTGCTTGCTGCAGCAAGAACCGTACCCACACACCGACCAAGCGTTAACCGACACTACCTAGAACGACGGAAGGAGAAAGCAAACTCTAAGAAGTCTGAGAAAGAAATCACACAGGAGGCAGAGGAGAAACTACGGAGTCTTGAGGGAAAGGATTCGCATAAGGTGTTCTCACTGGACGAAAATGAAGTTCTCGATGTCATCGAGTCAATTAAGTTTCGGGCCGGTAATCAACAAATCAGTGTCGGAGCTTTCACTGAATTGGCAGGGACGTTTCGGCCTCGCAATCATGCCATCAAGCCATCAGAGTTCGACAAGAATCTAGACAACGTGGAACAAGTACTGGAGCAGCAATTCAACAAAGAAGATGGTGATGTCTCAGAGTTGACTAAGGTGGTGGGCACTGATGCAATGCATCCGCAGCCAATCTCAACTCTCGGTCCTAGCAGCAACCATTTTGCCGAGCTTCCGGTGCTTGAGATGCCGGAACAAGTCGTACCACCAGAAAAATTCAGCTTGAGAAAGAAATGGAACGCGATGCAAGATTACGTGAACGACGAGATGTGCTGCAAACCCAAGAAAGGCTACGCGGATTGCGGTACCCCCGTTAATATTGACTCATGTAACATGGACCTTCATCGAGTTGCTGGAAAGTCGGCTCTGTTATCTGGATCCTTTAGATCCAGAACCCAGAAAGCGCTGCTGGTGCTTCAGGATATGACTTCCCGCCCTGAAATCATGGAACAAACCAATGCAGATGCGACGATTGCTGATCTTAATATGGCAGTATTCGAGAAAGACTCATCAGCGAAGCCTGGCAAAGAAAGCAACAACAGGTCCCTTCCAGTTCTTTCTGCGGACTTTGACGACGACACTTCTGTGATTGTCGAAAGTGGAGGCGATCAGAAAATGCACGTCTATCTCATGGGTGCTCAAGGCCATAGCGGAATAGAAGCTGTTTCCTTTGAAGGTCGAGAGCGCTCGTCTCAAGACAGTGAGGAAGAAGCCATTTTAGGAAACCTGGATGACATGCAGACAGCGGAAGCCGGTAACGAATGGGCCAAAGTCCCAGTTCCCGAGCTCAAGGAAGAGCTCCTTCAGACACCGAGTATGATCGAATATCTGAATCAACCGGCCATGGATACAGCGAATCAAGTCGGTTTGGAATGGAATGAGATCCCGCTTGACAACTTTGGTGGGGAGCCAGAACAGCCACCACCAACAACTGAAAAGAAAATAGCCACTACGCCCACTGTCAATCCACACGCCGAGCTGTGGCCCTTCGTTCTGACACCAAAGCACAAGCTCCTCAAGACGGATGATACCGCTCAGCCGTCTCTGTTTCCCTTTCCAGACGTGGAGCCTTCCACGAAACAAGAGACACTATCGGAGCCTGTTCCCCAACAAGGCCCACTGTCTCCGAGGACCCCGAAGACTGCCCCGCCTTCCTCGCAGTCCTCACCGGTACGCCCGGCTACCTTCACGTCAGTGATGGGAGGTGTGACCGAGTTCGGGAACGAATTCATAGTGGCTCTAGCCAATGAGGCTGGCGGTGTTCAACAGAAGAAGAGGTAGTGATAGAAGATAAGAGACAAGACGAGCACAAAGATGAAGGATACGGTACCATCGAACAGACACGTTCATACAAAGAAGAACCACAACGTGCATATTATTATTAAAACTAGTGTAAGCTTACAAAGCAAGCAAGGTGTCTAGTTTCGGTGACGGTGAACTACAAGTCGCTTCTGTTGCATTCGTCTAAGCTGCAGGTGTCGTAGACGCAGTTACATACATTCATACCTTACAGCCTTTCTCCAAAGCCAGGTGTCCATCGATCGTTGTTGATGGCGTATCGCTTGAAGGATTCCTCTCTAACCTCAGTCGCAACGTCCTGTAGCAATGGCTTTTGCTTATACGTCCCCAGCAACTCAACCGAACCATCCGGTCGCTCCAGGTACGACTGCCATGGCCCAGGAAACGAACGAAAGATCCAGCCCTTGGAAATACGCTTGAGATAGTAGGCCTCTTCGTATCCCCTCTTGTTGCCAAGACCATACGTGGTGGAGTAGGCATTGTTGAGAATCACAAAGGGCGCTCCTGGTGACCCATAGCCACTCACCAACTTGTCCCATGTCTCCTCACCACCTGGATTGGCACAAATGATGCATTCCTTGTTGCGAGCTTCCTTTCGTGCGGTGAGTGATCCGATCGATCCTTGACGAGACAAATCTCCATACTTTGTCACGAGCTTGAAATTGGCGGGTTCTGCCGTCAAAAAACCGACGGGGCCTCCCATTATTCCACCCTTGGCAGCTCCGGCCAGTTTCTTGGCCCAGTAAATGTTGGAGTAGGCAATCAAGTTTCTAGAAATATCTGAACCTGGCTTGTAGCCTCCTTTGAAACCCAAATCCTTTGCGACCAGAGTCTTGCCAAACTTTTGGTTCATTGGGGTGCCGAATCTAACTTCTTCGACGTTGGGCACCTACAAAGAGATGCGCGAAAACAGACAAGTGTGTGTAAGCCCGAGAACACAACAAGAAACGAATGCTACTACAAAGAAGCAATGCATATTGTCAACATGCAAACATGCATGCACGTACAGCAGGAAACTGGACTTCAATCTTCTTCTTTCCTGCGGCGACAGCCTTGCCAACGGCTGTACTTGCTTGCTTGGCAATTTGATCATTGAACCAACCATTGTAGAGTTCTGGCATCTTCGAACCACCATCAAACATGGGCATAAACGCCTGGGCAGTGCCCACTACGGCAACGAGGAGGAGAAAGGATCTCATCATGGTCGATTTATTCTTTCGGAAGAGGAAAAAGATCGAAATTGTATCGACTTCAATGAAAAAGTGAACATCTGTTTGAGAGTTTGGTTTGTCATAGTAGCAGTGACGTGGCCATGACGCTGATGATACTGCTATGTACTCTACTGCTACGTGCATGTTCAGTACAACACTGTACTGTGGCTAACATAACCAAACTTCGAAACTAATAGCAATTAGACTAGTAACATGATGCTAGCAACCTGCTCTACAGAGACTGTTAACGTGATGGTGGTGGTAGGACTATCATTGTTGTCTTGCTTTGATGGCACGCTCATCCACAGCCTTTTGCACCAACCGTCCACTGTCTCTTAGGTCGGGAGTGTTTGTGAATTGCACCAAGATTTCACTGTCGTCCTTGCTGTTAAGGATTTGCTTGGTAGTGCCATCAATGGTCAACCAGGCACCAGGATACGTCCGTTGCAAGAAGCCAACCACTTGTGAATTGTAAGTCAATGGTTTCAAGAAATACGCCATGGTGGCACGCTCTGGAACTGATTTCGTGTCCTGTGGCGAGACGGGAAGCAAACGTTTAGATGGTATTCCTGTACACGCACAATAATATCATTAGCAACAAAATCTCACCTTGGCAAATCCATTGACAAGAACAACTGCCTTGCACTTGCTCGCCAATCGTTGGGCAGCCTCATAGTCGGGACGAGAGGACGGAGCGACCAAAACGCACACGTCTGATTTGGCCACCTCTGGAAGACCATCTCGCAACGAATGCAGGGTACCTCCTGCCTTCTTCGCTCCCGCCACCAAGCTACCTGGTGCTGAGGCAGAAGTGAGGAGCCACACTTTGGGGCCCATCATGGGGAGGGGTGCAATGCCGGAAACGAGCTTTTTGGCAAACGCCAGATTGGCAGTGTCCACTTCCTTGGCGGAACGCAAACTGCCATCGCCCATTCTATTCAATGCGGCAAGTGGCGGGAACTCGCATTCAATCAAACCGTAACCAGGCGTCTTTGGTTTGTTGATGGCTGCCTTGATGGCACCAATGGCCATGGAGTCACGTTCATTCGGAGAGGTTGGCACTTTGGCCCCAGAAGGACCAAACAGGTTGAGCTGTGTTGCGGCAGTAGCAGTACGAGATTGTTGTTGTGGGGCGATAAAGGCAGTCGCCTGTGTGAGCACAAGGAGCCAGAGTGCGGTTAGTCGTAATGTCGTCGTAGTCGTCATCATTGGCGCCATGGTCGATATCTTTGTGAGCAGAGCAGATTTTTTCTCCAGTTGAAGTTGAAGCGCGGTCAGAAGGACAGACGCAGTTTAGATCCGCTTGTGTGTTTCTGTCCGTGGCGCATGAGGCAACGAAGTGCCCTACCTACGAACCATCTAACAAACATGTCTGAGCGCATTCGTCAGTCAAGTCACCAAAAGATCAAAAGCAGAACTCAAAACTCGCCGTCTTGACATGGCGATCACAATCTTGTGACTGAAGTCCTTCTTAGTCAGCACGCATACACACATATCTTGACCATGAAGACGTCCTCCTTTGCCGTATCTCTCCTCCTCGCTGGATCAGCCGCCGGCTTTGCTCCAGTGCTAAACACCGCCGGTCGAACAGCAGTGGAGCTGTCGGCTGTCGACAGACGGCAGTTTGTTGGAGTCGCATCGGCAGCAGCAGCGCTTCTGATTGGGACGCAGCCGGCGTTGGCTGATGTTTCGGATGGGACTGCCCTGCCAGAGGGAGCCGCTCAGTTCTCGAGACTCATCAAGGTACAAGCAGATATCCCGGTAAGTCAATCAATCAAATCTTGTTTTCACGTTTCACGATTGCACACACACTCGTCGTCTTACACACTATCCATGCATCCATCATTTGTAGGGTGTCAAGAAGCGCCTCAACGAGGCGAACTCTGATGACATTGATAAGAAGGAATGGACCAATATTGGTAGCTTCCTCCGTCGTATATATGCCGAGGGAGACGATATGAAATCCATTGGAAGTGGGCTGAGCCCTGACAAGAAGAAGCAAGGCGAAGAAATTGTGGATCAATTACGAAAGTACACCAAGGCAGGGGAATCCTCGATTAACGCACAAGATACCAAGGCTTGCATTTCTATACTTGATAAATCCAACGCCTTGATTGGTGACTTTTTGGATCTCTTGTCTGACGTTCCAGATGAAATCTAAGAATGAGAAGAGTGGGAAGATGGAAGCATCACTATCACTATAAGCAACAGTTGTTTTTAGAAGAAAGGTTCAGCTATGATACAAGAGATGTTTAATTTGTTAATACATACTGTTTAGGCCGTAGTCCCATTTCCTGCATTGAGCAAGTCATTACCTTTCCACTCCCCAACGTCTCTCATGAGCAGTCGATATTGGTTCAACGTCTCGTCCATATTGGTGTAGGTTCCAACTAAATGTCGTTCTGATTTCCCACTTGCACCACAGTAGGCAAACTTTTTTCGTCCATGCAGCAAGCGACGATTGTTGAATACCAGCAGGTCACCCTCTTGCAATAGACGTTCGTACGTGTGCTCTGTTGCATATTCCTTGAGCGCCCGACACAATTGCGGTGACAGTGCATGATGCTGTTCGGGCATGTCCTTGTCGACGAGTCGTGCAAAGGCTGCATAGGCCGTGTAGTAGTCCTCTGCCTTGGCCATGTCTCGCAACGGTCCCTCAAAGGGTGGACTCCAATTGATTCCAATCACGTCGCCGGATACTGTTGGTGCTGTTTGAATGTGTGGATAATAGCTCACCATGTCGGCTCCCTCGCGTTGTTTGCAAAACGTAGCGTCCGTCGTGCAGAGTGTTTCAAACAAATCTGGTGCCAACTGTTTCAAGTGCTGTGCTGCCGCCATGCCATCCATGAGGGTCGATTCACCTCCAATGACTCCTTTTTGCGCCACACAGTGCAAGAGTTGCAAGCCTGGAGGTGATTCATAGTAGGACAAATCTTGATGGGGAGACAAGCCAATGGTGGTGTACGCGACATTGTGTGCCAATGGCATGGCCTTGACATGAAAGACGTCACCATACAAATTACCATGAGAGAGGGATCCAGCGAGTAGCTTGCCAACGACAGCACTGGGGGTGGATGATTCGTCGTCGGAAATGTTGGGACAGTTGCGGACAACGGCGGCGCCATCTTTGAAAATGGCGTCATAGAGATCAAACAGTGCCGTCTTGTCGTCGCTCAGTAAGGTGTTGTAGTCAATTTCATTCAACTCCTTGTCTCGCGATACTGCGTACTGCTTGGATATTCTTGACGTTTGTTTTGGGGTTGCCTGCTCCAACAACCACGACAAGAAGTAGTGTGATGGTTCAGAAGAGTCCTCCCATTGAATCTCCAACAGCCAGTCGCCATCTTCTTCTGGAAGACTATTACTCTTATAGACAACTCCTGTTGGATGACACGATCCCTTGGGTGGTGGCACCAGAAGCTTGTCTTGAATGGCAATGGCGCCGGGCGACATGCGAAGACGAGCACTGACGATTTTTGATCCAGGATAATCGGCGGGTGTTTTCAGGCGTTGCCCCGATGTGGGGTGGACCCATTTGGAGTCGTTAGACCACAGCCAAGGGGCTGCAAGTTCCATGTCATCTTGATAGTCACTGCATAATACGACTCGATGACCGTAGTCTTCCACAAAGTAAGGTGATACAGGGAAGGACTCTTGAGCCCCCGTCGAGAGCGCCTTGGAGAATGCTGTGGATCCAAGAGCCGTGGGGGATGTCCGACTCAATGCTTTGTGGAGAAGACGGAAGGATGATGATGATGATGATAACATGATTGATGATGATGATGATGATGCTATATTTCCAAAATTTTGTGAGAGCGCATCACGAGAGGATGGTGAGATGTTCGCATTATCTGTGAAGCTAGTCGTGAGCTGTTGTGAGAACCTTTGGTGTCAACTAAAATGTAGCGTCGCGACACCAACAGCATGTTCCATAATGACGCTTATACTTTCGAAACTCAGAAGGGCCCCACCCCCCTTCACCAGTTTCAGGTACGTTGTTTGTAATGCATCCCTGTAAATATGAGCGGCACTAGCGATGGGGAGTGGATAGATCTGTACTGTTGTACTGAAGTACTGTAAGAATGACCGCGACTGAATTAATTGTTCCATATGTTCTGTACCGTTACTGTGCAAATTATACTGTCGGTTGGATCTGCGTCGATCGACCCGGACGACTAAAAGCCGCCACGCACCAAATCTGACACCGACAATGAGCAACAGATCCATTTTCAATTTCCCTTGTGATCGTTGTTACGCTCACTACTTGGCACGCACTCTGTCTTTCAATCCTTTGAACACCCAACTACAATGAAGACCATCTCCCTCGCCTTGCTTCTTGCCAGTGCTGACGCGTTTGTCGTCCAGTCCCCTTCCGCCATCAAGTCGTCGTCGTCAAGCTCACAACTTGAGGCTCACAAGACTGGTCCCTTCGAATTTTTCGCACAGTGTGCCACTGCAGCTGCTCTATCGGCTGCTCTCTTTGCCAACCCCTTGCCTGCTTTCGCGGATGGTACGTAGTTGCAGTATCTGGGAGATACTGCCGTTGTTTGAACCCATAATCTCTCACACATCTTCTCCTTTCTTGTGTAGGCCAAACAAAGGATTTCAAGTTGCCACCCGTTGACTTTAACGACAAGAATCGTTGCAGAATTAGCAGTTCGTCCATGGGACAGGCCAACGCGGCCCGTGATAAGCTCTATGATTTGCGCCAGTGTGACTTGTCAGGTTCGAACGCGGAGGGCTTTGACTTGTCGGGTGTCATTATGACAAAGACGGACGTTTCCAAGTCAAATTTCAAGGAAGCCTACTTTTCCAAGGGTTACATGCATGGTGCGTACTGAGTGCTGCGTATTGTTGTGTGTATTATTGTTGTTGCGCAGTCGGTTTGTTGTAAGGAGAGATGCGTCATACGATCTACGTTTTTGCTCATAAACTGATTGTCTCCTTTTTCCCAGAATCCAACTTTGATGGCGCTGATTTTACCAACGCCGTCGTCGACAGAGCCTCCTTCACTGGAAGTTCTTTGCGGGGTACAATCTTTGCCAACACTGTTCTGACCGGAACCAGTTTTACAGATGCGGATGTAGAAAATGCCGACTTTACTGATGCCTACATTGGTGGTAAGTACACGACGACGACGACGCGACAAAGTTCTAGTGCGATCAATTGACGTTTGCAAGAGTCGCATGCTCACCCACCATCATCTACAGACTTTGATATCAAATTTCTTTGCAAGAACCCCACACTGAAAGGAGAGAACCCAACGACTGGAGCTGATACCAGAATCAGTGCTGGATGTGCAATGAAATAGATGCAGCCAGCAGCTATATTCGCTACAAGAACAACATTGTTAGCCTGCTAGCTAGTAGCTAGGTTCAGGCTGTGATCACGTTGAGTCGATGATTTGTGATTTGTAGTAGCTCAAGCCCTGTTGGCAGCTCTGTCAACACACTCTGTAGAGCGGAAGGTGTCTCCGAAAAAGAGTATTAAAAAATTCGGGTCTATCCCAATCTAGCGACTGACATGTGTATCATGTACTCACGAAAGCTATAGATTGTGGGATAGACCCAAAAAATTCACTCTGGGAAATTGAATTTATTTAGACCCGTTCACTCTTTGCTGTTTCAGGTTTTTGAAAAATAGAGTCTGTTCGATTTCAGATTAGCTTCGCCCAGTGAATCGTCGCGGCAGAGCAGCAAGCAACAACAAAGAGGAGCAACCATTATAATTGCACCAGTCGAGGTAGACGAAGAAGAGGACAACAACGCAATCATCGTTACACTGATCGAGGAGAACGGGACGAACAATTTGAATGACACACAATACCCTTCATCGAAGAACGCCCAATTTCAAGCGCAATCATTCCTCCGAAAACGAAGCAGAACAAGACAGCATGGCCGACACGAGTTCGAAGAAGCGCCCAGGCGCCGGCGGAGAGGAAAAGAGAGGAGCGAAGCAGCGCAGGACATACATGAACGTGAACGAGTATCTGGAAGGGGAAGCTTTGGAGCCCTCAAAATTCTGTCCAGAAGAAACAGGCATGCTGCACAAGGTTCCTGCCATGAGTTTCTCCGGCGCCCAGCTTGGGAATTGCTATTTCATGACGGCCACCTGCAATGTCAAATTTCGTCACATGGGGATATCATCGAAGTGTCCTCCGGTATTTTATGTTGCCAAGAAGGAAGCTCGGGACAACGATAAGGTGTCCCTATATTTTACTTCAAGTGGAACTGGCAAGACCGTGGAATTGGCAAGCAGCTCACAGACAAGGGGAGCCGACTTGGCCTTGCTGTTTGGTGGCATTGAAGACTCACGCCAGCTGCTAGATGCTCAGAGTAAGTACGTCGAGCTGTGCAAGGTTGATAAAGAAGCCCCACAAGTCCAAGACGAAGACACGACTGCGGACAGAAAGAAGCGACTTTCGAGGAAGGATGCGATCATAGAGGCCAAGGAAAAGCGCCAACTTATAGCCGCCCTTCTGCTCGTTGATTCTTTGCCCGAACCTACGAAAGCGTGCAATATTCTCGAGGAAATCAAGAAGGTTGCCAAGCAAGGCCTGAAGATTGTTGTTTGCCTGGACGAAGTGTACAATTGTCCGACTCTAGTCCGGTGCATCATCGCCGACAGGGAACAGATGGCGAAACATATCAACGAAATGCTCTTTGAGAAGGATGATGGCGTTGAGATTCTGTTCTCCTGTGCGGGGACTGGGGCTGCGAGGGGTTCTGTTGGTTCCAATGATGAGAATTTCCTAGTCATCGAACCGGTCGCAAAAACTGATGATGCTGCGAGGGTGATATTCGACCAGGGTGTTCGAGATCTGGAGGAGCTGATCTTTCCAGACGGGAAGACGCGCAAGGTCACTCACTCCAATGTTCAGGACCATTTTCCCTTTATTGCAACGCTGTTGGAAAATGGAAGGATGAATACGATTGCCTGCTATTGCATGAGCAAGTGGGATCCCAAGAGTATAATGAACGAAGCAACGTTGTTGTCATATATTATCGACATGTACATAGCGTCGAACGGGCTGGATTCGCTTACCGGAGCGCAAAACCGAATGCTGATGGGGGCTTGTGCAATGGCGACCATTCTCTTTCAACCCGACGGTAAAGGCATGGTGGAGTTGCCCGAGAGGGATTGGGAAATTGAAATGTTTCATTGCAGCGGCAAGGCTACCGGCTTTGAATTCGAGGAAATAGCGGCCGGGATTCCTCCTGGGGATGTCAGTGTTGTCCAGTATCTCCAGGGAAAGCTGGGGTTGATCGAACCCAACAGCGAGATGAAATGGGTAGCCAAGGGGAAGATTCGAAACCCCTTCAAAATGGACCGACCGCAGGAGCTCGTTGTCCTGAAGCTCCTCGGGATTGATTTGACGGAATTGTTGCGGCTTGATTCGTTCGGTTTTGAAGTTGTCACAACTCATCTCATTAAGTGTGCTCTGACGGCGGCGTGTGTGGTGAAAGGGAAGAAGAAACCCACAGTCAACCAAGCCCTTTCGAAGATTGGATTTTCCCTGCATACAGTTGGCCGGGATGTGAATAAGAGGATCTTGACAAACGGTGAGGTTGTGAGTATGTGGCAGGACCTGGATTCATGGCGGCCTGTCTTTCATGGTATCGAGTCCAAAAGATATTCTTCGCTCCAGCGCAAAACACATTTCATGTCGGCAGAGCTCGAGGTATTTGAAATTGAAGGCGATGGCAACGACAGTGATGGCCAGGTTACTTCCAAAGATCACCTGCAAATCGACAAGGTCTTATACAAGGTCCTCAGTGACATGGAACAATGGGTCTCAGACACCCGAATGGGCACTGTGTATGCTCCGTTTGCCAGCATCAATTATGGGACCAGTCCCCTGTTTGCTGGCTCTGTCACCTTCTTTATGCGTAAGGACGACAAAGAAGAGAGGTTCACCATCATGAACCAGGCAAAGGATTATGCCGTGACTAGCAAACTGGATTATTGTCGGCTGAAAGAGCATGCTCGCCGTTGCCACAAGTCAGTTTTGGATGGTGTGTTTGGGGCGAATCGGCTGTTGTGTTTGTCGGGTCGACACAAGGTCGTAAGTTCCCCGACTGCTCATACATCCAAACATGTGAGACCTTATTTGCCTTTTTGGGTGAATTCGTCTGTGCTAATGGGGGGCCTGCTATCGCTCCTCGATGACAAGCGATCCAAAAAATCACGCGCACAGGACAAGGCCATCATTGTTGATGAGAAGGGGGATATTGTGGAGTCGGATGAAGATGGGAAAGAGTAGTTTGTGGTACTTATCTTGTTTCCGCGTGCGGTTACCCCTCCGTGAAGCTCTAGGAATAGACTTTCTGTCGTTTCGGTATAGGAACGTGTCACACCCGAAAAGCTAGCAATAACATTATGTAATCAAGTCCGCTTTGGCCGACGTTGAGGAACGGCCAGCCAAAATAATATGAAGATTTTTTAACACAGATTCGACGGACTCGTTTAACCGACGACAGTTTACTGTTACGGATGCGCCTTCTGCCTTTTCTACGGTAGTGTGTGAAAAAGCAACGCACAAACAACAGTTTGGGACTCCTGGCACAACACAGAGGCAGGAAGAGAGAACAAGCTCTGCGATACTGGGCTTCGTACTACGCATGGAAAGAATACCAGCACATCCAAGTTGATCTCTACCCGTCCGTGCGACACATTGAATCTAACCTAAAACTAGAACATTATCATATTTCCCCCTCACCGTTGACGACGGTAGCAGTTGTGCCGACAACGAAGTATCAATTTGGTATGAGAAACTCCGTTGCATGCTTGCAATAATTTTATCACTTGGCGTGGTTGAGCGCCCTGCGTTTAATAGGTGCTTGTTTACTTACTAGAGTCGCATGCTCACCCACCATCATCTACAGACTTTGATATCAAATTTCTTTGCAAGAACCCCACACTGAAAGGAGAGAACCCAACGACTGGAGCTGATACCAGAATCAGTGCTGGATGTGCAATGAAATAGATGCAGCCAGCAGCTATATTCGCTACAAGAACAACATTGTTAGCCTGCTAGCTAGTAGCTAGGTTCAGGCTGTGATCACGTTGAGTCGATGATTTGTGATTTGTAGTAGCTCAAGCCCTGTTGGCAGCTCTGTCAACGCACTCTGTAGAGTGGAAGGTGTCTTGCAATGGTTGGTAGTGTCAATGTTTGTTCGTTGACCAGTTCGTACTCGCCAAGCTAGCTATTGTCCGACTCGTGCGTTTCACTGACTGCTGTTGAGATCATCGTTCGTCCCATGGTTGGATAGTTATTGATGCCGCCTGGAATGCATGTACAAGAACAGTAGAGCAAACGGGTGCGTCGTCTAGAAGTTAGTGATAGAAGTCAAGTAGTAGCCAGCCGCCTTGAGTAGGTGTTGCAGTTGCTCAGCAACGCAATTCCGGTCTCCTCTAGGAGTCAAGCAATACCTGTGCAATCTCTTACTCGTCCGATTTATATGGAAGAAATCCTTCAATGTGCAAGTTCCTAGCCGCCTTGAATAGATGTTACAGTTGCTTCCCTACGGAGAAATCAAGATAGGAAGCAATATTTCGTTGATGCCAGAGTCAGATCCTTGGTCCAGCATCTCCAACGCGCTGCCCGATTCTGCTATGCAAATCCAGTTTCAGTTTCCCTCTATTTACACACCAAAAGCGCCTACAAGTGTACTTCCTGGCGCGAAGCTCAGCCACCCAAATGAGTCGCAACATGGAACCCACAACAGCCCCAAGAATTGCCTTGGATCCTGGACGGATTTCTCAGTCGAATACTACGGAAGGCGGACAAGCGCTAAAGTTAAAAATCAGTTACGTAATTAGATGTAGACTACATAGAATTGTATAGGTACGTAGGGAGCAGCGCTGCATTGTTTCGTGCAGTAAGCGTTCGTTTACCTGCCGCACCCCTAGGTTACCAAAAGGTTGCGGGCTGCTTATTTGGAGGCCGTGAGAGCCTTGTGGAGCTTTCGACGATCATTCTGGTTGTTTGCCACCAGCCTGTCATCGACAAGGGCGCGAGAACCATGAGGGAACAAGTCAAGGGTCATGTCATCACGCTGGGTCTTCATGTCGGCACACATCTTGTCAAAGGTGGAGGCTGAGATGAGGTGACACTTGCGGTCCACCTGCCAGGTGATGGGCGAGAACTGGGAGCAGATGACGTTGTTTCTGGAAGAACCAGTGGTGGATCCAGTGTACTTGGCAATGTCCATACCCTTCTCGCCGTCGACGATCATGCCGCGCATGAGATCAGGCCAGTAGAAGGACTCGTCGTTGATAATGGTAAATACTTGAGCTTGTACGCCAATCTGCGATGCAGTGTCCGACAAGACACCATCAGTGCAGAAGACTCCATCGTAGAAGGGAGTCTGGAACTGGTTGGGAGTACCGCAGGCACCAGCAGCAGAGTGAGGCCAGTGCACTTCATAGGTCTCTCCAACATTCATACCAATACAGTGCTTCCACTCATATGGTTTGGTGAACTTGGGATCAGCCTCATCATAGAGATTGCAGCGGAATCCTGGGTCAACACCTCCATCAACGGTCTCCAATTCACCAGGTCCGGTACCTGCCGCGTCAAATTCGCCCTCCGAAAGATGTTCCGCACCCAAATGCCAATGGACATTGACGGGGCACATACCATTCATCCAGTAAGGAGTGGTGATAGGAACGTGGTCAACAGCCAGTCCACCCTGGTATCCCTTGGTCACATTGGCTCCTGCCTGAGGACCAACGTTGACCAAGGCATCCACAACGCACTCGGCGTTGGGCAAGTCTGGCTTCTTGCCAGCACAGACATTGACACCGGTGTTGAAGGTGATGACATCGTCAGGCACATTATCGACAGTGGAAGACTCACTGGAAGTACCAGTGGTGGCACCGGTGCCGCCTCCGTTGTTGATGATTACGGTAGCAGGTTCGTTGTTGTTGGAGGCGTACGAAACGA
The DNA here is from genome assembly GCA_032274145.1 of Herpochondria borealis. Classification (NCBI taxonomy): domain Eukaryota; phylum Rhodophyta; class Florideophyceae; order Ceramiales; family Ceramiaceae; genus Herpochondria; species Herpochondria borealis. The sequence goes on along the minus strand of JAVCKV010513266.1, from coordinate 15,941 downwards.
CTGATGCAAGTTCTCCGACCATGATGATAGAGCAAATCGCAATGACCAGCAAAATCACCAGGAAGAATAAGCTATGGCCTTGAAAGCTAGTGCTAGCGGCTGGTTGCTGAACATAGATAACGTCTGCCGACGAGAATATTGATAGAGAAACAAGCGAGAAAATTTAGCAAATAAGCTGTCAAGCAAAAATCGAATCAAGGATACAATTATAACATACGTACCCTTCTTGCTCTGAGCACCGGCTTCTTCGTCCGTCTTCTTTGGATCATCCATCATATTTGCGTTCGTTCCTTCAGGAGCCATGTTGCAAAAGATATAGATTTGCGTTTTGTGAGCTCACAACAAGAGCACTGTACATGCAAGAGCATAATATGTTCTTGGTATACATGTACGATTGCGTGGACATGACTGACTGTGACATTCTGGAAGACCCCAACTTCGCAACGCAGCTTATGTCCCATAATGTGGCAACTTCCTGTTTTCAAGAGAAGGAGATACGTCAGTTTGGCATATTTCTGACGTCGATGGTCTTGAGGTCATACACGTATACCATGATGCACGTAGAATGTTCAACCTTACGAAACAGTGGCGACGTCATCTACTTTCGAGCTTTTAAAGCCGAATGATTTTGTATGGCTGTGATACCTTGAGGAATTCCGCAAGGCAAGGTGATAACAGGTATGTTCTTGGTGATACTTTGAACTTCGCAAAAGTACAGGAATATGCAATAATATGATACATCGTGGTCATAGTCACTAACAACCGGGCATATTATGACCATACGGTTTAGGAATCAAACAAAGACCCGAACTCAGTGCTTCCATCATCATGGTCTATTGTACGAGTGTTATGATACTTTGTTTGTGGGATTGACATACTGTAGCTTTTTGTCAACTTCTGTTTTATCATTTTGGCCAAACAATTTTCACTCATCCAGCTGGTGGTACTGTACAGCAGTCCGAGAGAGAAAGACTGCTGTACTAGTAGGGTCTCTCTGGGAGAGACCCTACTAGTACTGGACTTACAATCGTTCTCAGCCAACTTGGAAGCATGGGAGCTACGTCAAGCTTCTTCACCTACCAGCAAATCATCATAGCATCGCTCACAAAGTCAAGCCAACGTCGCAACGGGGACACCTTGGATAGCTAGTTTGTATTGCTACACTTTCTGATAGAGTCATTGTCAAGCTAGACAAACGTTGCTGCTAGCTTGTCGACAAAACTGGCCTGGATATCATCAACCCCAACCTCCTCTGCGGCAATGACGCCCCACTCTTCCTGAAATTCTTCTCTTCCGTTCTCGACCAGCGAGAGACCCACCCGATCCTTTGCACCAATCCATGACGCAACAGCCTTGGCAACAGCCTTTGGAGCCTCATGATTGGGGCAGTGTCCGACATCAGAAAGCTCCAAGTAGCGACATGCCAGTTGCTGTCGTCGTTCCGACAGAGACTGAATCATGCGTTTGGCAAACGCAGGTTTGCACCAGGGATCGTCTCTACCAAAAATGAGCAAAACGTCGCATTCCACAAGTGACAATGCCTCGTAGAAATTTTGAGCCTTGACAGTTGCCGGTGGTGACCACATGATGGAGGCAAAGGCTGCATGGCCACCATTGCCCTCTGTGGCTCCACGAATCTGCTTCATGAGATCCAACCCAAAGGCCTTTCGATTGGCATAGGCAGTCTCCAGATACTTTTCGATTGTGCCTAAATCACGGATCCAGTCAAACAGAATACGACCCACCTTGCGTGGAAGGGCGGGAGCAGGTAAATTGCCAGACCAGCCCGGCAAGTTGAGTCCCCAAACAGGAGTAGCGTTGAGCAGTGAGACCGAGGCAACCAGGTCTGGTCGTCTCGTCGCCACCACTACCGCCAGATGCCCACCAACACTATTTCCAACTAAATGTATCTTTTGATTGTCGTCAGACCTTACGATCTGCTCGATGAAGTTGATAATTTGGTCAACCCACTGGTCAGCCGAATAGATGAGGCCGTCTTCGTTCGGCGAGTCTCCATCGTTGCAGTCAACAGGCCAGGATCGCCCTTGACCTAGATAGTCCATTCCATAGACAGATCTTCCACCATCTCTTTCCAATAGCTCAGGAATCAAACGATGTTGATGGAAAGATCCAACTCCAAAGCCGTTCAAGAGAAGGATTGGCTCTTCTTTCGACGCCTTTGGGTTTGCAACTTCATATCCGATATGGTGGCCCTGGAAGTCCCAGCTCTGAGCTTCGATTTTCTTAGATACTACAGCATATCCACAGGTAAAGAGCAGAAGATCCAAGAGGAGTAGCGCGGCGAACGACGACTTCCACCGTTGTGTCGCCATCATGGTCGAAATCTTATTTTGAGTGACATCAAGATCGCTGCAAATCCAGACTTCAACTGGCTTGTGTCAGACAAGCATACAACCGAACCCGCTCGCGCGCGAGATGCGTGCATCACACCCTCTCCACATGCGTCAACGCCGTCACAGTCGAAGCGAAGAACCTCCAACGATGCTCCGATCAGCGCTTCATTCTCCCATTATTCGCCATGGTTTCACCAAGTCCATCGTGAAGCGCTCCATGGCTGGTTCGGCGAGCTCAGAGACATCTGCTGTAAGTGAAGAGAACGAGAAGAAACATCCTGATGTTGATGATATCAGATTTTGTCATGGTGCTATTTATTTCGCTCTCTTTGATCGGGACACATCGTGTGTGCTCACAATTTTTGCTCCAAAACTTTCACACACAGTTGAACAAGATGGAGAGCATTGAAGAAGTAATTTCTGGTGGATCCGGTGTTCCAGTCGCTGACAATGTCGAATACGCCATTTCTCGTGTGGACGATTTGGTGAATTGGGCTCGCAAGGGTTCCTTGTGGCCCATGACCTTTGGTCTTGCCTGTTGCGCTGTCGAAATGATGCACGCTGCTGCGTCGCGTTACGATATGGAGCGCTTTGGTATGGTCTTTCGTGCCTCGCCGCGTCAGTCCGATGTCATGATTGTCGCCGGCACGTTGACGAACAAGATGGCGCCCGCCTTGCGCAAAGTCTACGATCAAATGCCAGAACCACGCTGGGTCCTTTCCATGGGCTCGTGTGCGAACGGAGGAGGATACTACCATTACTCGTACTCGGTGGTGCGTGGATGTGATCGAATTGTTCCAGTTGACATTTATGTTCCTGGATGTCCTCCTACTGCTGAAGCGCTTCTCTATGGACTCTTGCAACTACAGAAGAAGATCAAGGGTAACAAGAGTTTGCTTTTGCGATTGAGGAAATAAATTGATTTCTCCTAGACGATGAGTGCTTGATTACCATACATAACTATAATGTAGATCAAACGAATATTATACCGAAATCATGCTGCAGAGGCGCTTCTCTCTCTCTGGACTCTTGCAACTTCAGAAGTACAGAAGTATGCTTCCGATTGTGTTTCTTCTAGACGATGAGTGCCATACAGGTACATCCTTATCCCCATTGCAGTCTACTACTCAGGAGGTGGTCAAAAGACGTCATACTGCATGATGAATATGAACAGTGATGCTATCGATAGCATTATATTCATTTTATAAACAAGCAAATGGATCTCTATTAAAATCCAAGATCTTGCTCCAGCGGAACAGTCTTGAGGGCGACTTGGTGGTACTTTTCCTTGCTGTACTTGGCATAGGCATTTTCAAGTTTGGATTCCTCTGACGCCGCATGGTACTTGTAGAGTGTCAGGACCAAGTCTTCCAAATCCCACTTGGTGTAACCGGTATAATGCTGCAGGGTGGCCGACCACTCATTGTTGCCCAACACGACGCGCGACAAGTACACGGCGGCCGCACAAATCTTGCGAGGTGGCTGCGACGAAAGATCATTGGGAATCAAGCTGAGCTCTAGCAGATATTGCACCATGCTGCGTTCGAGGCTCGAGGCAACAACGGGACAATAATTATTATTGCGACGAGTGGTGGTGGAACCGGCTCTAAGGAATTCCTCGACAAAGTCAAAGGAGGTAACTTGCCACAGGCGAAACTGGAGTGCGTCGCATACCGAAACCTCCATCTCCGTGATTTCTTTCTTGCTGTAGGAGTCAGCAGAAATGTACACAAAGTCGTCAACGGTTGGAGGTGTGATTTCTTCCATCTTACTAGCCATCCACATTAGAGTGCTGGAAGAGGAACTCAATGTTAGAAAATGAAGAAAATTAAAGAGTGACAATAACGTAGTCTCTCTGTTGTCAAAACACGTACCATCCTAGACATTGAAACATGTCTCGCTCAATAATGAGATCTCCATTCTTGCCACACTCCAGTGCACGGTTGAGGAGCGCCACTGTCAAATGCAACGCCCGCGGATGCAACTTGTATTCGACCGACAGTTCAATCAACCAATCCACCAGAACGGCACGCATCTTTTCCGTCAGATGCGGTTGATATTCAATCTGTTGCGACATGGTGCTGATTTCGCTTTCTTCATCATTGATGCTTCCGTGCACGACATACTGCACGCCTCCCGAAGGGGCAGTGGGCATGGAGGAATCGTACGTGTGAGTGCTGTCGGAGGAGCAGGAAGAGTGATCGTCACACTTGTCGGCAATGGCAATGCCTTTGGAAGAAGCTGGGAAATAAAGAGCATTCCAGTCCTTGAGAGAGTCGGAGTATTCTTTGCCGTACTGAGTCAAAAAGCAGTGAGACAGTGATTGACTGGAGCAATGGTTCTCATCGCAAGAGCAGCTGTAGCGACGCGTCTCTGGGTATAGGTTCAGTACTCCCTCCGGCACAGATCGGGATCGAGATGCAATAGGGAGCGCATCACCAAAAGCGGTGCTTGACTTTGTCATGGGGGTGACGGTATTTTTCGCAGTCGTGGAAGCTTGTGATGGCGACTTGAAAGTCATTCGTCCCTTCTTGAAAGAGCGAGCTGAGTCTGCACTGGAGGAGGATGAGGATGATGACCGCTTTCGTGCCACAGTGTTTGTAACATCCTGAAAGGTTCGTTTATTCTTCTTTCGCAATTGAGGTTGTTGTTGTTGTTGCAGCTGGGGGGCGGAAGAGGAAGAAGAGCTGTCAGACGATGACCGCGGGGGCACAGCTGTGCTCTTATTTCGGATCCTGCTGGATCGTCGACACTGTTCATTCTGATTCATGATGTAGATAGGGGGCGTGAAAAATGACGAAATGAGTGGATGTTGTGAGATCGGAGAGGCGATTTGTGATGCTTGTCCGCGCCCAATTTTGAGGAGAGAGGTGGAGAGGCTCGCCCTCGTTTTGTACTGAAAGTCGACGTACTGCGGTGGTGCGCGTGGAAAACAGTGGAACGTTTGTTTGAAAAAATGGCGCGCTCCCCGAAGTGGGCGGGAATACGCTAAGGAGTAAGCAATTCAAAGATCGAGTCGAATGAATCAACGAGCCGCGCACCTCCACAATAGTAATCGGTACTCGGGTACGATGCGATCTTTTGACGCGTTCTTGACATTTTCCCAACGTCTTCCTTCACATTGACATCTTCACAAGCAAGAGAAGCAACAAGAGATCCGTCTCTCTCCTTCATTTCATTCTAATTTGTTCACTCTAGCATCTAAAGCTAATCTATTACAAGAATCATGGCCGACTGGGAATTGAAAAAGTGCTGCGGCACGGAAGAGATCATCTTCTTGTGTCTCTTTGCTGGCTACTTTGTCATCAACCTCCTCTTGTGGAAGACTCCGCTTCTCAAACCCATGAAACTGATTGCAGTCTTTATTCACGAAATGGGTCATGCCACAGCATGCTGGTGGACTGGTGGAAAAGTCGAAGCGATTGAAGTCTACAACAACGAAGGCGGTGTCACCAAGTACCGTGGAGGGATGCGAGCCATTATCATTCCTGCTGGCTATGTGGGTGGAGCCTTCTGGGGTGGCGTCTTTGTCACCATGAGTGGTGATCGCATTGCGGCGACGGTAGCGGCATGTATGTTTGTAGTGGCCATGTTGGTGTCGCTTCGCTTTTCGCCGAATTCGGTCTTGGTGATGCTCACTCTGGGATTCACCGTCTTGACCATGGTCTTTATCTTGCTCGATTGGCTGGTCTTTAATCCACTCATCCAGTATCTCACTCTGTATTACGGAGTTTTCATTGGGTCGTTCTCTGTCTGTAAGTAGACGCTGCTATAATGTTGCCGCTACTATCAAAGTTGCTGTTCGCTCACCCGTCACGATTCATTCAGACGATATCTACGACGACTTGATCACCCGTACGGTTGATGGAAGCGACGCAAAGGCCTGCCACGAGCTCATTCCTTGCTGTCTTCCTCGTTGCGTGGGCGTCCAATTTGCAGTCGTAGCTCTAATCTTTCAAGGACTTGGTCTTTGGTTTGCCCTCGTTATCATGTCCGGCGACAACAATTAAAAAGAAACGTGGCTCTTCCGAGCAGCAATACATGCAGGGGGTCGCTTCAAATTGTTTGTGGGTGTAAGGGTTCCATTAGTTCTCGTTGTTATTAAATATGTGAAGAAGCCGAGAAACATTGTCGTAGTCAAGTCTCTAAAAGAGTAGAAATAGTTGCAGCTCGAACCGAACAACGGCGTGACTGCTGGACAGCTCATAATACATTCTATGAAGTTGAAAGCCAGCCACCTTCAAGCGCTCTACAACACGGTATTGAGTGCATAGGTTTGTTTGAAATCAACTAGAAATTCTATACAATCACAGGTTACAACACTATAGAGCTGGCTCCGAGGTGGAGCCGCTTCTGGAGACGAATGACAGCAAAGTGGAAACGAGGAACGAAGGTACTGTTGCATTGCTGAGAGCATACTGGCGACCTCCCACAGCGATCGGTACAAACCGATTCACGAAAATGTTCAAGCGTCTCTCACTTTGGGATGAGGAGAAGTAGCTCATGGAGGAGCTCAAGATTGGCTTTGTAATCCTCGCTCTCGACGGAAGAACCACCCAAGAAGCGACCACCACCGTCGAGCTCACTTACTGATGCATCGCACGCAAACCCAAACAAAGGAGCTCCGTTATCTCCAACGCGAATACAATTCTGGAGTACCCATTCCTCACACAAAGTGTTGCACTCCTCATCTGTGAGAGACGCTGCACTCGGTGGTCTGGCTGGTCCAAGAGGACGAGGTCCGGTAGGCTCAATCGTTGGAGCCAGGCTTGGGCTTTCGGCTAAGAGTGAAGGGCGATTAGATGGAGAAGGTGAGTCATCTTCTACATGCTGGTCGCTGGGTGAAAACGATGGAGATGCAACCTCCACAACCTCCGATGTAGGTCGGAATGTTCCAAAGTTGGCTGTAGGACCAATAGGGCGAGGGCCAGCCGGCTCGGAGGACTGATGAATACTTGGGCCTGCCGAAGGTCCGTCAGATACCACAATGGTCGGACGCAAAGAAGGGCGATCAGTAGAAGAGGACTGTTCCTCTCCTGTCGTTGGCGACGCTGTAGTAACGAGGGACGGTTCGCCGGAGTGTCGCTTGCTTGGAGAAGCAGAGGGAAGAATAAACTCAGAAGCTGAGCTGGTTGGTAGAGACGTTCGCCGGCCTCCCGCAGGGGCAAGGGGACGAGGTGCCGACGGCTCGCTTGATGGCAGTTGGCTCGGGCGTTGCGAAGTGCCTGCTAATCCTCCCACAGGTCGACCACTAGGAGGCAACGAAGGGAGAGCAACCGTTGGAGAAGAGGATGACAGCAACGATGGACTTGTAGAGCTCACTTTGGTGGGAGAGATGGAGCTCTTGATTGATGGCGATGTGCTTGGGCTTTCTGTTTCTTGACAGTTGCATCCACAACCAGCAAAGGAAATATCGTAAGACGATGGTGAATCAAAAGCCTCGGACGCGTCGAAGTAGTCGGTGCTCAAGCCGTCCAGAAACTCAATGTAGATAGCACTCTCACTGATCTGTCCATTCGACATATTCACATTCGAAGAACCAGAGGCGTCGCAACCAGTGCCGAAAGTTTGTCCAAACCCAAGCAGAGGGCGGCTGCAAGAGGCATGAATTGTCAAGGACTTAGCAGTCGTACCATCAAGCTCAGGATCGAAAAACAGCAAGACGTTGGTTGGCATTTTGTCCGAGAATATAGCTGAATCTGTGGCTGCGTCATAGGAGACAATGCAGAAGTCTTCACCGAGACCAACATCAATACCATCCAGAAAGCGCGAGCACTCTACATCGAAAGGACTGGAAAGACACTCGTCTGCGCAATCGACGAAGCGCACACCTGGAGATGCGTTGCTGTCATTGGAGTCACTGGAGCTCGATCTCGAGTCGCTGGAACTGGAGCTAGAACTCGAACGCTTGTGCGACTTCTTGCCGCTCTTCTTTCGGTGGGAGTAGTAGCTATTGCGGTATCCAGAGTCATTGTCATCGCAATCTTCGACCGACGAAAGCTTGGAGGGGTTGGTGGTCAGGAAGCCTCCGATGGTGTCACCTTGAAGACGAGCCTTGACAAAGCTTGCTCCACCTCGACAACAGGTTTCATCCTTGAATGATGATGATGTCTTCGCGGCGGAAGAGCATTCGGAGAAGAGAGAATCAGGGTCCTTTCGACTAGCTCCATCGACAAACTCAAACACTGGTTCATCATCACCAATCGCAGTGGCTGACAAGTCGACCAAATAGTCGTCGTCATCGACACAAGGACCAATGCGGACACCAAATGGTGGATAGATGGGTTTGGAGCACGAAGTGTGAATAGTCGTCAATACGACATTGCCATCCGTCGTAGAGCCAAAGAAGATATCAGTGTTGGTTGGAAACTTGTCCTCTGGAAGCAAGCGATTTGTTTCAAGATCGACAAGAACGAGGCACACCTCAGTACCACTGGTGACAGACATCATGGTCATGGTGTCGAGACCAACATCGCATTCGTCGTTGGTCGCTGGAAAGCAGCGCGCGCAATCCGCAAATCGAACAGAGTTCTGCTGAGATCCTCCACTTCGACGCTGCGTGTTGCACGAGTTGACTGGGGCAGTCAAACTGCTGCCTGAAGTGGCAAGGTTGCCAGTAGGACCGTGATAGATCATCTTGAGAGCTGATATACCGCCACGGCAGCATGAAGACTTGCCAGTCGAAGAAGTCAAAGTGCGACGACTGGAGTCGCACGTGGATGCACAGTCCTCGAACAGGGATTCGATAGAGCTGCCAGAGTTCTTCTTCGTACGAGTCACAGCGTCATGGAATACAGTTCGAGTTTCATCGACGTTGTTGATACGACGATTCGTGCCGTCATCAGCTTCGATCTGTGTCACAAAGATTCCAGGTTAGAGCGCTTGTGTGAGAGAACGTTCAAATGAATGGTTGGCAACATGGTGTAGAGATGCTCAAAGTAATGGAGCGTACCGATTGTCTGTTCCCGCGAACGCCATGGATGGAAGCAAAGCGTCGAGAGGAGGTGCCCTCAGCTGAGAGTACCGAAGTTGCGTGTAGGAGAAGTGACAATGTCAACACCCAAGATGTGGTGCGAGTTTGGAAAAGGAGCGTCATGATCAAGATCGTTGTGTTGTTGCTTGCGTGGAATGCAATGACAATGGTAGTTTGGAGCAGAGTGATTTTTGCTCTGTTGGTCAGATTATGAGATGACCCTTCAGCGCACGATCTTCCCAACGGATCTTGGGTGGCGCGACAGAGCAGAAACTATGACTAACCATGGACCATGGAAGCATGAGAGAATTTCAAATTGTCGGCGGCATGTTTTGGAAGACGCAAGATGGTTACTCTCTCAAGTCACGTTAGACCCTTATAACGTGCTACTTATTGACATTATACAGTCTTGTAAGCTGTGGACGCCGCAGTTCACAGTCGCTACGCCTCCACTGTAATCGGACCGATCGGCACCATGGTGTGGAGCATTTTGTTGTCATTGGCCGCTGTCATTGGGTTATTCTGTACCGTGACGTGGCATGCGGGAATGAATTACTTTCCAGTCATGAATTCTAACGGTATGGGCGCTAGAGTGTGGAGTATAATAATAGAGGCTTGTAGCATCCAAACCACAAATGCACCTCCATTCCTCCTCTAGCTTACGGATACTATCTCAACTGTAGAGAGGATGAAAACGAAAAAGAAGAGGGGAACCGAAGCTGGCAAGAATGTGCGGGATGTCGGCAGAATCGGGCAGCGCGTTGGAGATGCTGGACCAAGGTCCTGACTCGGGCATCAAACGAAATATTGTCTCCTATCTTGATTTCCCTGTAGGGAAGCAACTGCAACAACTAATCAAGGCGGCTAGGAACTTGCACGTTGGAGGATTTCATCCACATGGATCGGGCGAGTGAGATTGCTTGACTTCTATAAGTCTACTAGGAGGCACCCGCCGTTGCTGAAATTTCTCGATATTTTAATCGAAATGTGAGTTTCATAATACTGCCTTTGATGAGATAGTTGAGGACTTGTTCCCACAGTGGAAAAGGTGGGGTTAACTAAGAGTACATCAAAGAGGACATCGCACCCTTCTCTGGAAGTCATCAGTCGTGCTGGCTGCTGCAACAGACAGTACTATTGCCGCAGGAAGCTTTCCACAACGGCAAGCAACCGTCGAGACAAAATCATATCAGGCTTTAAGAAACAGGTCTTGGCATCATCGTGGGCCTTTCGGTTCGTGGCGAGAAATGTGAACGCAGAAGATCGGTTCTGTTATTTTCGAACAGCAAAACCCAGCTGGTCAAGAAGCCCAGAAACCCCCCATCATGCTGTCACCGTACCTTTTCAAAAGATAGCAAATACCATCCCTACGCCGAGGAGTGTGAAAAAGTATCTTTATGACCTTCTCATTTCATGGGATCTTGTTCTTGTGACCCCTTTTATCCACTCACCTCTCTTCTGACTTACTGTTGAACACAATCTAATAAACTTGAAGGCTTCTTGTTGGTCACTAGTTTAACGACGTCTTGCGGTAACAACATTCAGGCATCATGCACGAAGAAGGTGACGATGGCAATCCCAATGTGGAGGTGGGAGTGGCTGGGGTAGTAGGAGAGCAGAAGGACGATGATGACATTGAAGTCATGGCCAAGAACGAGTTTTCACGTCCTGAATTCAAGGAGCTCTTTTCCTCGCCTCCACCTCCAATCATCATTCGTGATCTTACTGTTCTACGACACGGGAAGGAAGTTGACGCAACGAGCTTATCGTTGGCTCCCAACTTTGCCACTGCCCTGTTGGGACCTTGGTTGGCGAATCTCCTGAGACTGGGAGGCAAAACACCCACTTCTCGTCAGGAGGGTACTACAATGTCTCCACACGTGGTTTCCGGCATTCATGCGATCTTACTCCCCGGTGAAATGACGCTCCTTTTGGGACCTAGTTCAAGTGGTAAGACGACGCTAATGCAAACGGTGTTTGGCAAGCTCAAGGGAACGTTGGATAAGGATGCGTGCGAAGGTTCCGTTGTTCGTGTTGGAAGCAGTGAGAGTAGTGCTACTATGAAAGCTAGTCGCTCAGCAGCCTTTTGCGATCAAGGTGACTTGTCTTTGGCGCCCATTTTGACTGTTCACGAAACCGTTCGCTTTGCGAGAGCCTGCGCAGAGAACTTGGACAATGAGCTTTTGGAGGACAGTCTGCAAACCTATCTGAAGCTTACTGGCTTGCACCATGTTCAATCCACCGTTGTTGGTGATGCAGACATTCGTGGAATCAGTGGAGGCCAAAAGCGTCGTGTTAAAATGTTGGAAATGGCTGTGGGTATTGATGCCACAACGTTTTTGTTGGACGAGATTACCAATGGACTTGACGCTGCCTCGGCCTATAGTATCTGCCAAGTCACAAAGACTGCCCTGAGAGAGACGCATTCGACAGCTATATTGAGCTTGTTGCAACCCTCGGAACAAGTTCTGTCTCTCTTTGATCGCGTCATTCTGTTGACTCAAGACGGTCGGTTGGCGTACTCTGGAACGACAAAAGGCGCTGTCTCTCACTTTGAATCGTTGGGCCTCGTCAAGCCCGCGGCTATGAATCGAGCCGAATTCTTGTTGCGATGCGCTACTGCTCCTCAGGAGTTGGTCAGTGGTGGGGATGCAGAAGCCCCCGAAACGACCCTCATTCATGATGCCGCCAAGGAATTTTCAGACTCGCCAGCTCATCAAGAACTCGTGAGAGAGATGGAAGGCATCGAAGCAGATGCCGCTACTTCCAGCACTGCCCCCATGAAGGAAACAGCGCAATTTGCAACATCGACTTACAAACAAATCAGTCTGTTGATTGGAAGAGGGTGGAAGTTGGTCCTTCGAAACCCCGCCTCGATTATGCGCGTGGTATCCGCAATGATCTTTGGAGGTGAGTGATGAGTGCTGTGTTGCGCAGGATCTAGAAATCTTGACTAACCGCGTGTATCTCTTTCCTTTAGTCTTTGTGGCCACTCTCTTTTTGAATACCTCCAGCGATGCGGCAGGCACCCAAATCAGATCTGGTTACGGTAAGATCTACTGTTCATGAGAATCTACAATAGCCTTTTCGCGCCTTCTTCTGACGTGTCTGTATTCTCCCGCTCTAGTGTTGACCTTGCTGTTTCTATCCTTCTTGAATTCGTGTATGGCACCATTGGATGACTTGTTCCGTGATCGTCTTACATTTTACATTCACAGACGGGCATCGGTAAGCCAAGTAATCTGTTCAAAGTCAAACACATCATGAACCTTCTAACACCACCTTCCTGATCGACTCATTCTAGTTTTATTCAACCGCATCGTACTATTTCGCCAATGCCGTAACATCTGCACCCGTTGCTCTCCTCGAAACGTTCTTCCTCTCGGTATTAACTTTCTTTGCCGTTGGCATGAATCATCACAGTGGCGCATGGGGATTTTTCTATTTTTGGGCAATCTTGTCTCTCGTAACGTTGAGCGGAACAGCTGTGGCGCGTTGTCTGGCCTACAGCCTCCCCAACAATGACATGGCATCAACCTTGGGGAGTGCTGCTTTGTTGCTCTTTATCATTTCCGCTGGAAATTCACCTCAATACAACCAATTGCCCTCATGGCTCAAATGGTTGGCGTGGATATCGCCCTGTGCGTATTGTTACGAGGGCATACTGGTCAACGAACTTTACGGGCGTACCGTGGAGGGTCTACCTGGACGAGTCTTTGGCCAACAAGTTCTGGGAGTACCTAGAATCGACTATGATGATGCTCCTCCAGGTCTTGACACCGAAGGGACGCTCATGGCATTCGACGTTTACATGTTAATCCTGTTGATTTTCTCCTACGAGGTGATCGCATGCGTACTATTGCATCACTCACAAAAGTGGTACGGACCCACCACGAAGAGATATCAAGTATCGTGTGGAATGAGTCTCTCGGCACCACCCGAGTCTCGCAACAAGAAGATCGAATCAGTGGCATCCAACCTACAGGAGAGCACCGAAACAGCGATCCCCGCTGCACCACCAGTTCATTTGACGGCCAGTAAAATTGTGTATGAAGTGGACGTCGAGCTAGAGGCGGAACCGCCAACTACTGCAAAAGAATTTACTGATGCAGCTGTGCCCAAAAACAGTTTTGATGAAAGTGGCGATGACGAAGACTCTTCAATAGGTCCGCCAACAACTGCCAGGGAGTACGGTCAAACGGGGAAGGGAGCAGCTCAGGAATGGCTCATCAAGCGTAGACTCGGTGAGGAAGCCCTCGGTAACTTGTCAAGTAGGAGCTCATCGGCGTGGCACCAGAGCGAGAGAGGCGATGATACACTGGATCCACCTCAAACAGGAAGATTGCGTCTCCTAAGTGGCATCACAGCGTCCTTTGAGCCTCGAACCCTCACGGCATTGATGGGGAGTAGTGGCGCTGGAAAGAGTACGGTGAGTATATCTTGAATGGAAGCCCCTGTTGCTAAATAAGGGAGAGAGTTTTCTCACCATTCCTTTCTCGTGATGATAGCTTTTGGATGTCCTTGCCGGTTACAAGACTGGAGGGCATATTCTTGGTGACGTTAAGATCAATGGTCAACCGAAGAGCGATGCCGTTTGGCGTAGCATTGCTGGCTACTGTGAACAAGTCGATTTGCACAATCCAGCAATGACAGTACTCGAATCTCTTGTGTTCGCTGCTCGCATGCGATTGAGGCCGTTTGCAGAAATCGCCGACAAGGCGAAGTTACAGTTTGCGCAAGAGATCTTAGAATTGCTGGAACTTGATGAGTTTGCCGACATGCTTGTGGGAGACGAAGCGTCCGGTGAGGGACTACCGAAGCATGCAAGGAAGCGATTGACAGTTGGAGTGGAGCTCGCTGGAAACCCTTCCATCCTCTTTGCCGATGAACCTACATCAGGCCTTGATTCGCTGAGTGCATCAGTGGTGGTGTCATCCTTGGAGCGAGCTGCCAAGAAGCAAGGCCTCACTGTAGTCTGCACAATCCATCAGCCATCGAGAGAAGTGTTTGAAGCATTCGACAATTTGGTCGTCCTAAAAAAGGGCGGTGTGGTAGTTTATAATGGTCGAGTGGCTTCGCTCGCCAGCTACATACAATCTGCCCCTGACGGTGCGAAATATGCAATGCCTCAGGATGTAAATCCAGCGGATCACATTCTTGAGGTGTTCGCTGGACCACTTGGAGAGGATCAGGATTGGAATCAGTTCTATATGACATCGGACATGGCCAGCGAGGCAACATCAAAATTTGAAACATCATCAGAGGTTGGCACGATATCCGTTGACACTACATCCCAGAGCTTCGTGTCCGAGTTCTATATTGTATTACAGCGCCAGCTTCTGTCGCATTGGAGAACTCCAACATATATGGCAGTTCGCTTCTTGTGGACTGTTGTGGCCAATGTATTGGTGGGACTCTTGTACTTTCAAAATGGAGGGACGAAAAGCGATGCTGGAATTTCAAATGTTGTTGGAGCACTTTTCTTCTATGTAAATATCGCAACCGTACCCTTGTTGTCTGCCATTGTCCCTCTAATTTCTGAAAGAGCAGTGTTCTATCGTGAGACCACGTCAGGAACATATCGACGGGTCGTCTATGGTATGGCGGTACAGCTGGCGGAACTCCCCTTCAACTTGGGCGCTGGTTTGTTGTCTTTTGTTATTTTCTATTTCATGGTTGGCCTTGACAAAGACGCTGAGAGAGTCATGTATTTCATATTGATGTCGCTGGCTTGCTACTGGGTCCTTCCCACCTTCGGTCAACTGTTCGCCTTTTTGTCGCCAAATATTGGCGCAGCTGTTGGTTTGGGGTCGTTGCTCCTGACCTTGATGACCTTGACAATGGGATTTCTGATTCCGGCCAACAAAATACCACCCTGGTACATTTGGATCTATTGGATCAATCCACTCCGCTACTTGCTCCAGGGAATGGTGGCCAACGAGGTTGGTGGTGATGGCGGAGTAGGAGACGAGCTGCTCGCTGGAATCAATTGGTCCTTCGATGATCGCTGGTGGTATTGTTTTGTGGCTCTAATTATGTTTGGCGCAGCGGCGAGCGTAGGAATTCTTCTCGCAACTCGTGTAAGCTGGCTGAAACGTTAATACACGAGACTGTCCCCCGCAGAGTGGCAGGGAATGATTAATAAAACGAGAGGGCTTCAGGCCAAAAAGAGATACAGCGATTCGTGCATTCCTGTTGAATCTATCTAACCACGGTGGGACTAGTTAGACTCTAAAGACGACTTTTGATCTACAGGCATTTCAGTCTTCAGTCGTCCTCTAACCCAGATAATATTTACCATGCGTGAACCTCCGCCTACTATGCAATAACTTTTACTCTTGACTTGCTTTCTGCTGGACCACTTACTGCTTTCTGGCTCTCAGGAGTGGTTTCACGAGGCAAGCTTGTGCGGGCGTTCGTTGCCGTCTTGGCTCCATTCGACTTGCTTGTTTCGTTTGACTTTTGAGATGCTCCCGAGGTCCCTTTGGCAGCCTGGGAGGTTACTTGCTGTGATGCCTGGGGCCCAATACTGCTTTTGTTCGATTGGGTGCCCTGACTCTGTTTCTTGTTGACCTTCGCTATTTGTTTTCACCTTTTGAATTGTTGCCTGCTTT
>JAVCKV010513155.1:0-11474 GCA_032274145.1 Herpochondria borealis | reverse complement strand
ATCTCCTTTTATCTAAAACACTTTGGAGCTATTCCATTCTCTCTTTTTTACTTTACGTATAACATCTTTTGAAGAACAGACTTCTCCTTTGTTTTTACTTGATAGTAATACAGTCCACTTTGATCGAATATGGTCTTGTCCAGATTGTAGCTATTGAAACCTTTTTCAAAAAAACCTTGGTGTCTCTTTACTACTTTTCCATTTACATCAAAAACAATCAAGTCTACCAACTCTCCTTCTGGAAGATGGAATGAAATCATGGTTTCTTTTTTAAATGGATTTGGGTGGTTTGGATAAACAATTAATTCGGCTGAATTCACATCCAAGCTTTCTTCTGACTTTTCAAACAATAAGACTACATCCAATTGTTGCGCTTGCTCATTCCCTTGACGATAAGCTTCTTTTTCCGTATAACTTGAGTTGATTTGTATCGTCTCTTTCCAAGTAGTTGCTCGTTTTGACTTAAACTTTAAATTAAATAGATTAGCTTCCCCAGTAAATTCTGTGGGATTTCCATTCCAACTAAAAGTAATGACACCTTCTTCGAGATGAGTCAATCCTAAGTTATTTGTTGATAAATTAGACAGTGTTCCTTTTTCAAAATCCAAAAATTCTAAATGCTGTGGATCAAAGGAAAGGGTGAATTGACAGGAGACTAAATTATTCAAATCACTGGTATTAAATCGGAGCGCGTAGTCTTTCCCCTTTTCTAAATTCTGGTCTTCCACTTTTATCAATAGCTCCCCGGAATAGCCACCATGAACTTCTGCGGCTCCCATTAATGGATTCACCGTGTTGTTTACATC
The DNA here is from genome assembly GCA_032274145.1 of Herpochondria borealis. Classification (NCBI taxonomy): domain Eukaryota; phylum Rhodophyta; class Florideophyceae; order Ceramiales; family Ceramiaceae; genus Herpochondria; species Herpochondria borealis. The sequence goes on along the minus strand of JAVCKV010513155.1, from coordinate 10,668 downwards.
TCCTATTTTCACTACTACAAAATCCGCTTCATTATAGTCATATAAAAGATGTGAAATTGAAACCTCACTAGAGTTTGCATCTCCCGGAAAGATACTTTCAAAAGGATTCATTGGATTTGGGAAAACGAAATCTTCATCAAGGAAACGCCAAGAATTCTGATATTGTAATTCTTCGTCAATATGCAGAATAAGCTTACGCAACTCTATCATATCTATACCCGTTACCGATCCAGAATTATTGACATCAGCTGCCAGTATTTTATACGGCGAATTCAGTATATCTGTTTGTAAAATATGCTTTTGTATCAATACCAAATCATAGGAAGAAATTCCATTCAATTGATCGTCGTCTTTAAGTGCTACAATAGAATAATCGGTTTCTGTTGGCACATTTATAAATTCAAAAACCTCACTAGCTTCGATCGGTAGCTGAAGTATATTACTGGCCAAGGTAACAGATACATCTTGAATCCCTTGCCCATTTTCTGTTTGTAAAACTCCTGTTACATCTACTCTTCGATTAGAAAGCGTATGCAAGGTTGTGTTCGTAATAATGGGTTGATTATAATCAAAATAAATGGCCGCCGTATTTTCTATTGGCGTACCCATTGGCAAACCGGAAACCATTTTGACATCATACATGACAAAGCCGTGGCTTTCTGGTTCATTCGTTGTGCTGTCTGGTAACAATATGTTTTCGAAAGTAAATTCTAGCACTCGGTCATCTAGCACATCCAATTTATAGGGTCGGCAAGAAGGTAAGGCTACTACGGAATTGATATCAAAATTCAAATCTAAGGTATCTAATATTACAACAGTGAAAGCCGTATCGGTACCTGTGTTTTGAAAACGAATGGTATAATTAATCAGAGAATCCGTAGGATGCGTATATCCTTGTTCTTCCTCTCCTCCGGGTATAGCGCGTTTGTCATTTGGATCGTAAGAACCCGTGACGACCATGGAACATTCAATAACATTGTTAGTAGGGTCTATATCTCCGATGATGGGTTCTAGGGCGAAATAATAATCCAAATTTGTTCCCAGCGGTACATCTTGATCGTGATAGAGGTAGGCATGATATACCCAAACTGCGCCAGGTGGTAAATCCTCAAACTCCCAGCTTACCGTATGTGCTGGCTCATCGTAAATGGCCGTACTAGGGCCAGTAGTATTTACGAGGTCGGAGATTGAATCATGGACAAAAACGACCGTTCCACTAGCAGGTTCCTCTCCAAAATTCATAGCACAGATTATAATGTGTTGTTGAAAACCTGGACGGGCGTTCCACTTCACCACTTTTATATTTAGATCTTGAATCTGAGCATTTATAATAAAGAAATTGTTATTTTCAGAAACCTCCCCAAAGCCCTGTAAATCAACCGTAATAGCATCTGTGCATAAATCTAAATATTGTGGTGTGGTCAAATTGATATTCACTTCATAAGTTCCCGGATCGACATCAAATTGATAGTATCCGTCAACATCTGTAAAAGTGATGTCACCATTATCCAATGTAACCATAATGTTATAAACACCTTCATCTGCTGTTGCTGGATCACAATCTTCATTGGTATTGTCATTATAAACATAACCCGAAATATGAACATTACAAACCGGATCTTCTTCAATAATTATATTTTGATGCGTACCACAGCCTGTCGTATTATTGACTACTGTTACGGAATAACCTCCGGGCGCCAGGTCTGTTTGGTTTGCTTCTGTCTCTCCATTACTCCAGATAAAGGAAGGATCAGGTGCTCCAGAGATAACCGTTACGGTTGCAGTACCGTCATCATTGCCACAGCTGGCATAAGTACTTTCTACCTCTATTTCAATATTTGAAAAAGCAAAAAAATCGTCTATCGTTAGAAGAACGGCACAACTTGAATCCGCATTATAAACATTGACCTGATAAAGTGTATTTTCGCAAAGCGTTACAGGATCTTCCTGTCCATCTAAAGTATCGTCGTTCCAATCAAAATTAAACGTACCTCCTTGGCCTCCAGTAACTGCAATATCTACAGCACCATCGCAGCCTCCACAAGTAGCTTCCTGAACAACCGTATAATCCAATATGATATTGTCATTTACAACAGTAACCTCATCTACCACCGTACAGCCATTAGAATCTGTTACCGTCACAGTGTATACGCCTTCGCCTACATCCAAAGACTGCGTGCTAGATCCATTGGCATTGTTCCAAAGGTAAGTATAAGGAGCTGTTCCACCTGTTATAGAAGCTGTTAGCGTAGTCGTAGTTCCAGCGTTACATTCTATGACCAAATTTCCTGAGATTGCTAGATTGAGAGCTGGAGCTTGATTAATCGCTACACTTTGCTCTCCAGTACAACCTGTTGTATTGTTGGTTACTACTACGGAGCAAAGGCCAGCTGGCAAGTCGGTCGCGGTGGCTGTTGTCTGTCCATTACACCAGAGAAAGGAAGGATCGGTCCCTCCGCCAAAACTGACTGTTGCTGTTGCGGTACCATTGTTATCGTCGCAGGTGGCATTAGTACTAGTTGTTTGTATTCCAATATTATTGAAAGCAAAAAAGATGTCCGTTGATTGAGTCGTAACGCAAGTTGAATCTGTGTTATAAACTACAAGCTGGTAAAATTCGTTTTCACAAAAAGTTACAGGATCCTCCTGCCCATCTAAAGAATCGTCATTCCAATCGAAATTAAAAGGCCCACCTCCGCCTCCGGTAACAGTAACATCGAGGGCACCATCACAGCCACCACAAGTTGCTTGTTGAAGGAGCGTAAAATCTACGACAATATTGTCACTAGTAACCGTAGTCTCCGCTACGCTAGTGCAGCCATTACTATCGCTTACCGTCACAATATATAGCCCTTGACCGACATCCAGCGCTTCACCATTAAATCCATTATTCCACAGGTAGTCATAAGGAGGAATTCCTCCTGATGCAACAGCGGTAATCAGGGTTGTACTGCCCGAATTACATTCTATAAACGTATTCCCTACAAGAATAAGATTCGGAGGATTATTGTTATCTGAAACGATTACCTCATCTGATTCAGTGCAACCATTATTAAAATTAGTAACGACGAGTGTGTAGTTTCCTGGATCAATTATAGTGACGAATACTTGATTTGATATTAAACTTCCGTTGGAATCATACCATTCATAAGAAATATCGTTGTCAGGGGAAGATCCAGATCCATCCAGAGCAACTCCACCCCAGCAGTCCATGGACACATCTGGACCAGCATCCGCAATTGGAGCCTCCTGATCAACCATTACGATCACTTCATCTGTTTCTGAACAATTTTCTACCAAGTCTTCAACAGTCAAGGTATAGACACCTGGTTCACAAACGTTAGGGAATGGGTCATTTTCGTTAGCGGAAGTAATACCCGGCCCCGTCCAAGTATAAACAACATCTGATCCAGTACTGGAACCAGAAGAGTTAAGGTCGACACAAGTGGCAGTGCAAGTCAAGACGAGATCCTCACCAGCATCTGCAACACAAACCACAGCCGTATTTGCCTTGGCTGTTGCGCTAAAGTTATTGAATAAAAAAAGTGTAACTAGGACTAAGAAAAATGGAGATTTCATAAGCATTGTGTTTTAGTTAAGTATCCTTTATTGTTGATTTGAATAGTCGCTAGGAAAATCTAATGTGCTAAACAATAGCTGATTGTTTAGGAAATTTTCTTAGCCTATGTTGTGGTGGTCGGATAAATTGGAAGGACTAAAATACGAACAGCCTTAGGCGCTGTTTTCTTATTATTGTTGTGAAGGTAGGATTTTTTTTCCAGAAAGCATGTATTCTTTCATTAACGTGCGTCGAGAAGTTTTACCTCCTTTTTCTTTATACTTCATCGTTTAGATCTATACTTTTAGGAAATACTCATCCGCCTTAACAATTTCAAATGCGAGACTACCCCACCCCAGTAGCTGGTTTGGTTTGGCCGTTTAGCTTTTTACTTTTGAAAATCGTATTGTGCGAAAAATCATGGAAAAAATTAAACGCAATAAAAAGGTTGGGCAAGATAATTCTGGACACCTAGACCTTATATGTTTTTTAAGTTTTAGTAAACCTACCAGTTCCTAATTGAAAATCCAAATTCCATTTCCAAACTGAATCCAAAATTTACTACCTTTAAGCGATGCAAATTCTACAAAATACAAAGCGGCTTTTGAACAAACCATACCCAATGGAAGAATCCACGATGGGTATCCTTAAGATCATTACAGCCGTTAGTCTTTTTGTTGCCGGTTTCCTTTATATTTTTACTCCTTTTGATATTAACCAAATGGAATCCGGTCAATTGGCAGCTTGCTTAGGCTTTGGCTTGATAACCTTCCTCACTTCTATTGTCTATGAATTCACCATTGTGCGCTGGTTTAAAATAAAAACAAAGGCTACTGATTTTACGTTTGGGAAGTGGATCATTTATATTATTGGCCTCCTATTGTTTATCAGCATTGCTAATTTTTTATACATCCGCATCTACTTCTTTGGATACATCATGTGGGAATTTTTCCCATATATGATAAGAGGTACTTTTATGGTTGGAATATTTCCTACCGTAGCCCTCGGTGCCTTTGCCTTACTTCGGCAGGAAAGCAAGTATCAGCACATTGCAGAAGAAATTAATCAAGAAATGAGTACTAAACCAGAATCTACCGATTCTAAGGATTCCATCGTTTTCGATATTCCAAGTGCTCAAATCCGATATGTGGAAGCTTTGCAAAATTATGTAAAGATAGGATACCTCAACGCAGAGGGAAAATGGAAAGAGAAAACCGAACGAGCCACCTTGAAGAGTATTTTAAATGAAACAGAAGGATCTGCCCTCGTCAAATGCCACCGTTCTTTCCTGATCAACCGGGAGGCCATCACTTCTACTTCTGGCAATGCCCAGGGCCTGCTTCTACAACTCGCTGATTGTGAAAAGGCGATTCCTGTTTCGAGAAGCTTTGTAGGACGTTTTAGATGACCGCGTCGTTGAAGTCCAAAGTGCTATCGTATTATCCCACACTTTCCTCCATTCACTCGCTATTCCAAGTCACAAATTAGTCTCTTTTCAATATACCTTGGCAGGCATTTTGCAAGCTGAAACCTGTGTATTTCATACATTAAAATCTGAATTAATACTTCTATACTACGTTTATATGAAATCTAAAATTATAACAGGAAGCTCTTCTTCTGAAGTCAAAACTAAAATAGAAACGCTTGTTCATTCAGGCTTTAATCCAACCCTAGCCATTGCTTTCGGTTCTATTTCATGTGACATAGAAAATTTCCCAAGCGTCTTTGCGCAACTGGACATACCACTGATTGGTGCTTCTTCCTGTGGAGAATTTACAGGTTCAGAAGTAACAGAAAAAGAAGTTGTAGTTATGTTGTTAGACATAAATCCAGCCGCTTTTCGAATATTCGAAATGAATTCGGATTATGCAGGTTCCCAGGAAACAGGAAAAGCGCTGGGTCAGTTTGCTAAAACTCATTTTGAAGACCCATCTTTCATTTTACTTTTCTCTATGAATATCAGCGGGGAGTGTCTGATCAAAGGTATCAATGAAAAAGTTAGCGGTACGCCTTCTCTTTTTGGTGGCATGGCGGGCGATGACTTTCAGATGAACGAAACCTTCACCTTCAGTAACAATCATTTTAGAAAAACAGGGATCACTGCCCTAGTACTCGACAATGATAAAATCGAGGTAAAAGGAAAAGCGCTTTGTGGCTGGCAGCCGATCGGCGTTGAGCATCAGATTACTAATGCTAAAGACAATGTCATTTATACCATTAATGATAAACCTGCACTCGACGTAGTGAAGGAATACTTTGGAAGCTATCATCACAATGCTTCAGAGGTAGGCAATATTGCTACTGGAGCAGCGCAGTATCCAATCCAATTGCTTAGAGATGATAACGTAAATATTTTACGAACGCCTCTCAATGCTAATGAAAGTGAAGGCTCTTTGGTAATGGCTGGCCCAGTAAAACAAGGAGAACGTTTCCAATTTTCTGTAGCTCCGGGCTTTGATGTCATTGATGAAACTTTGTTAGGCTTTGAAGATTTCCAAAAAGAAAGTGGGGAAGCAGATGCTATGCTTTTATTTTCTTGTATGGCTAGAAAAATGGCACTAGGACCACTGGTTGATGAAGAAATAAAAGGCATCCATGAAATTTGGAATAAGCCAATGATCGGATTTTTTACTTATGGTGAAATAGGGCAGCATAGCACGGGCACCACTCATTTTTATAATGAAACCTGTAGTCTTGTACTTTTGAAAGAACGCTGATAACATTTGGGTTCATCTCGTTTTTAAGGACCCTTTCCTATTGGTTTTGTATTCCCTATTCCCCCTCACTCCATTCTCCTAAAGAGTATCAACTCTTAAATCCTTTTTGTGAAAATTACTTTTTTCACAAAAACAACTATGGCTGCTGAAGGCTATAACCTATTGGTAACTTGACTATTTAATCTCTAAGGGGCCTCCGTTTACTTTATTCAAAAACCCAGATATAAAAACTCCGTTTAAATGTCCCGGCATACTAACATTACGAACATCAACCTTCTCCGAGAACTAGCCTCTAAACATATTTTTTGCCCCGATGCGCTGGAGGCAATGAAACGCACTTTAAAAGCTTTGGAAAAGGAGTTCATCATTACGGAATACAAACTGGAAAAAACACTGAATGATCGACAGATAACTAACAATGTTCTCAACAAGACTATTGAACAACTACAGGAAAAAACAGAAGCGATCAATGAGCAAAAAAGCCAATTGGAGGAACAGTCCAAATTCAAAGAAGAACTTTTTGCCAACGTTAGCCACGAACTTCGTACGCCTCTCCACGGCATTCAAGGTATGAACCAACTTTTGTCTAAAACCAATCTGGACAGCAGCCAAACGGAATATGTGGAAATCATTAAGAACTCTGCGAATAACCTATTGGTTATCATTAATGACATACTGACTTTTTCTCAGATCAATGCCGGAAAAGTTAAATTAAAAAATCAACCTTTTTCTCTTCAGTCGCTTTGTAATGAATTGAATAACATTCTATCACTGGAAGCTCAGAAAAAAGGACTAAGCCTTCTTTGTGTTTGTCCGCCGAGCCTACCTGAATTTCTGATCGGAGATCAAACTCGTCTATATCAACTCTTCATCAATTTGCTAAACAATGCCATAAAATTTACCCACCGGGGATACATTGCCATGCATATTTTCATTTTAGAAAAAACAGAAGAACGTATAGAACTTCAATTTGAAATTAGAGACACCGGTATCGGAATGAAGAAGAATCAATTGAATAAAATATTCAATAGTTTTACCCGTATACACAAGGACACCGATACTGTTTATGAAGGCGCTGGGTTGGGTTTGAATATTGTAAAAAATATTGTTAACATCATGGGAGGCAGTATTGAAGTGAAAAGCGAAGTCAACAAAGGCACCTCTTTTTTTATAAATATTTCTTTCGACATTCCTACCGAAGAAGAGGTTGCCATTCATTTGAATAAAAAGATAAATCTCCAAATTCCAAAATATTGGACTTATAAAAAGCTCTTACTCATTGAAGACAACAAGGCCAATTTGCTTTATGCTAAAAATATGTTTTTGGACTGGGGAATTAAAATTAGCATAGCGGAAACGATTGCCGAAGCAAGTGCTAAAGCGGAATCTGAGCAGTTCGATTGTATTTTGTCGGATGTCAAACTCCCCGATGGCAACGGGCTGGAATTTATCAAAAAAATGCGAAACCAGAAGGAGCACCCAAATCAACACAGTCCTGTAATTGTACTCACGGCTAGTTCCAATGAAAAAGAAGCGCATTATGCGAAATCAATCGCAATTCAGAGCTACATCGGAAAACCTTTTAGTCAAGAATTATTGGTGCAGGAGTTGACTAAGGTATTAGATGAACCGATTAAAGAAAAAAAGGCACCGCTCATTGCGACAGCATCCATAGCACAACAAAATCAAGAGGCCTATTTTATACCATTAAACCGCAACTTCCCCAACAAGAATCATTTCAAATTAGAGATGTTGGATATCTTTTTGGATCAAATTCCAAATACCTTGGACAACATGGAGCAAAGCATTCACCTCAATGATTTGGACCGTTTCCACTTCGAAGCACACAACATTAAATCAACAATTAATAACATAGGCCTTCCAAAATTGCAACCGTTGATTACCAAAATAGATGAGTATTGCTATAAAAAAATTCATACGGATCAACTTCCTAGCCTATTTGACCTTTTTAAAAAAACCGCGATGGCAGATGTTCAAATTTTGTTAAAAGAACGAGAGCGGTTAAAGAAGCCTGAGGAGCAAAATTTTCTCAATACTGCAAAGCCGATGGATTGCTAAAGACTGAATAAATTAGATGTAAAGCATGCGTTCGCGAGCTTTTAATTTTGATTCACTTGTTTAAAGCCACCCCCTACGGAATCCCCTCGCTGAGCGGATCCTTATCCGCCTCTCTCCCCTTTTCCTTCCTTTTCCATATCAAAAATGACCTTCGCATTCTCCTTCACCCTCCCTAATTTCTCTTTTTTAAGCTTACCATTCGTCCCTCCCCCTGTAATTGAGCACATTTCCGTTGCATTTAATCCCATCCCTTCCCAGTCGTCACTTTCCCTTTGTTTTTAGTATTGGTTGCTCTTATGTTTGTGTCATCGGATTCATATTAAACAATCTTTTGGCTTCATACACTGTATAGTCAAAGACTAAAACAAACTCGCATGATTGAATTGATTCACAAAACATTGCTCTGCATACACATCCCAATTGGCTTTATTAGTCTGGTTATTTTTTGGATCCCTATTGGTCTTCAAAAAGGAAGTCCTTTGCATAAAAAGGTAGGCTGGTATTATTATATTGGGATGTGGATTGTAGTGATTAGTGCTTTCCTTATGAGCATCTGTAATCTATTTATGGACAAATTCATAGCGGCAGTATTCTTGGGTTACTTAGCCATCATCACCGCTTATCCACTGTGGTATTCTTATCAAATATTGAGACAAGGCGAAGTATGGTCGGATAGATATTTCACCACCAGAAAAATATTTTTAGCGATACTTTTCACTACTGGTGTTGGTATGATCTTGTTGGGTGGTATAAAGTTTCACTTTCAAAATATGGGTACGATGATGGGGTTCTTTGGACTATTGGTATTGCCAGCCGGTAGGGCCATTCTATGGACAAAGGAGCAGGCCATGCTTAAAGAAGGTAGACTTAAAATGCATATACAAGGGACGATTATTACGGGGATTGCAGCTTATACAGCCTTTGCAGCTTTTGGTGGTAGCCGAATTTTGATGCAGGTTTTTCACTTGGATGCCCAGTGGATGATCGTGCCATGGATTTTGCCTTCGGTTTTGGGTTTGGCTTATTCTAGGTATATGAAGAAGAAGTATAAGGTGGCCTGAGATTGTTGCCTCAAAATAAATCAGTAAGGACATAGAATAACTCGTCCTCTTCATCCTGCTTGTACATGACGAATTCGCCTTTGAACTTGGTTATTTTTACCATACGGCCGTTTAGCTCTCCGACCTAAACACCTTCTTTCTATACTTTGATACATAATGATACCGCAACAAACTTTTATTATGATACTAGATACCTATCTTACATCTCTCCAAACTTGGGAGTTTTTCTTCTAAGGCCACTTCGCGTCGAGCCCCGAAGAATTCTTAGATTAAAACAACAGTCATGCTACTACACTTTTGAAAAATATAAAATTTTATTTTGAGTTTAAATAAAATCTTTCCAGAAGTCTTTTTTAAAAGATGTAAAAATCCTCCAATCTATTCTAAAATTACCGAATGAACATGCTTTTAAAATTTTAGAAAATTCGTCCGAAAGTAAAGCATTTTTAAGATTATTCGCTTCTTTAATAGATGTAATTTTAATCGCCATACACCCTTGAGTCATGCCATATTTACCATCAAAATCTATAACAACATGACCTATTCCAGCTTCCCCAAATATTATTTTTGGTATTCCAAAATGTCCTTTATTTTGTATTGAGGAATACATATATCGTATATTTGTTTTGGGTGTAGAATGAACTAAAGGATATTTAAACTCATCTGTTTTTGTTGCAGAAACATAATCTCGAACAGCATGATAAGAACTATCTAAAAATATAGGACATTTAATGTTTGACTGCATTAATTTTTGTATATTCTCAACATTAAAGTTCGGAAACCAATCCCATGTCGTTAAATTCGCTTGCAATTTGTTACCCAATTCATCTATTATATACGTTTGTTTATAAGATTTTCTATTTTGTATTAAATACCAATCATAACGAGTACCAACACCAAATGTTTTGATGCCTTTTTTTGAGTTGTGTATTTCTAGATAAATCATTTGATTTGTTTTAGCCATCAACTTAAATAATCCTTTTAATTGTGATTTTTTATAACAAGGTTTTCTCCACCCGGCTGGATGGACATATATAAGATAACCATTTGGTAAAACCCAAACATTTAGAGATTTTTCAACAAATTTATTCCAAATTGATTTTCCGATACCTGTACCACTTGCATCATTATAAGGTGGATTACCAATAACCAAATTTATCAATCTTAAACTCTTTCTCAACATCTAATTTCAAAGTATCTCCAACATAATAATTCAACTTATAATTATCTAAAGGATCTAACAACATTTTAC